>JASPKZ010005677.1:0-295000 GCA_030220185.1 Diploptera punctata | reverse complement strand
TACATCAAAATTTTAATGCAGTTGAGAAAGATCTAAACAAATTCCTTGTCTTCCAAAATGGTGCATTTACATTTTAGTTTGAGCTACAATACGTGATTTTCTTTTATCAGTCTCCTGGACTGTTTATTCTTGCTTTATCGTGCTGACGCACTCACATACAAAAGATTCATCCGCCCGGATTGTTCTTGTAGATTTTTTGAATAGCTTCAATGTCCCTATTACTGGTTACCAGCCAATAGATAGAGATCCGTGAAAGTTGTTTTATTTTTAGGGAAAATTCGTTTTAAAATTTCGAAGATTTCGATTTTTTGGGAATTTGGCGGTGTTATCCTAAAAAATGTAAATTTGAGTATTTTAATCCTAGTTTGTATAATTGTTTGTATAATTGATATCGATTTTAATACACTAAAATGCTTAAAATTTTAATCGTAGTCAGTAATTTGTAAGCAAAATTTACAATGCATATTATTGATGTGTAATCCAATAGAAAAAATGTGTTTATGTAATTTAAATTTGGAAATAATAATATTTATCAATATGATATAATTACTCATTGTCCATTGTTGACTTATTCAAATTTGGCATTATTGTCAAGTTACTGCTTATACTTAAAGAAATGTTTTCTTCAGATTTGAACATACCATTACTTAATAATGATTGATATAAAATTGATAATTATGTCTGCAAAAATTTACACTTATCTACACGTTAATATAATTCGTATTTCTTGGAATTCATATTGGCCATAGAACTTAAAATCAATGGAGAGACCACATTTGAGCATGAGAAGGACAGAAAATATTAGCTCTATGTTGTGAACTGTGTTGCAACCATTTCGCTTTGCAAGAGTGCTTGGAGGAAAAAGATATGGCGCCATCAGATATGGCAGTTAAAAAGAAGATGGAATCCGAAAACAGTGTTTAAAAATGCATTATGAAAATTTCGCGAATAGAACAAAAACAATCTCCGGAATTCGTTAAAAATTTAAATTTCGGTGTTATTTTGCGTTATCGTAGGATTTCGCGTTATTTTGCGATTCATAAATGCTTATTTTGAGGTTATGGGAAGTGGAGTTAAGAAATTGTACAATAAAATGACAAAATTATAGCATTTCGCGTTATCGCAAATTTCATGGATCTCCACCAATACATGAATAAGACCAGTGGTGGATCGCTACCTCTATCCAACTGGACTTTCATGCTCTTCTGTACGGATGTGCTCCCTTAGTGTTAGATGGTGAAAATTATACTTTTTTATTTTTATTTACTTGTCTAAAGCTGAATAAAGGTGCATATAATTAACATAATTCTGTACTTAGTAATTTTTAATTGGCATGTTTAAATTTAGTAGTAGGAATGTTTTTCTTTTGACAGAATATCTGTTTATGTGAAACAGACACTTTAAGGTCACGCTGTTGTGAAAAAGGGTAAAATACAGTTCGTGAACAAAACCTTACAGCCTACCTCTAAAAGTAATTATTGTTTTTTGTGCTAATTAAAAAGATGTTTAGTTTAAAAAATATACTTCTGTATTCAGTCTGAATTGATTTTTATATCAAACATAGGCTCAGTTCTGGAAATGCATGATATTAAAGCATTACAGAGACACTAGTACCAACTTCACTCAAAAAAAGTTAAACTGAAAATATATAAAGCTGTTATTCTCGCAGTTATATTATATGGATGTAAAACATGGACTCTTACTTTAAGGGAGGAAAGAAGATTACGAGTATTTGAGAAGAAAGTTCTTAGGAAAAATTTTGGACCAAAGAGAGATGAACAGACAGGCGAATGATCTTTATGGGAAAACATATGATAAGAACAATTAAGTATCTTAGACTGCGATAGACAGGACATGTGGCACGAATGGGGAATGAAGAAGGGGCATGGAAACTCGTAAGAAAACCAGAGAGAAAGAAACAGTAGGCAGACCAAGAATGAGGTGGGAGAGTAATATTAACGATGATTTGAGGGAATAGATTATGCAGGGGATGATTGTAAAACATTAGCTCAGGATAGGGATGTATGGAGAGATTATGTCCACCCATGCATAAACCTGCGGGTTTGATAATGCCAGTAAGTTAGTTATAACTACATAAAATAACTTTTTTTTTTAATTTATTGGTACACTTATCTCTGTAACTACTTTAGGTAGGGCTGTGAAATATTCAGGACTCTTTTCTTGACCATTTTTTTCAAACCTAGGAATGGACTTAACAGTCTCATCTGTGTCGTTTGTAATTTTTATTTTATAATAGAATGTAGTATCCAATTTTCGCTGCTATATGTCAATCCTGATTTTGCAGTTACATTGTGTAAAAATTTGGTTGCAGTTTTCCCTTAAAGGAATTATTTCTGTGGTCCCCCATAGCCTGGAATTTAGATTAAGTTTAATTTTAAGGACTCTGCTGGTGATTCGTTATCATTTATCACACATCATATCCTCGTGGTAACGTAACCCTATCTTCCAGGTGCCCCAACCTTAGAAGTGGGTTATAATGCCGCCAATACCAGGGGAGAAAGCCAGAAATTTCGTAAGACAATCTGGTGGCATTGGACGAAACATAATATTGTAATATGTTTTTGTTCTTGTTAAGTGTCTAAATGTAGTAAAAATGCAGCATTGGCTCACATTTCCAGTTTATGAAAGAAAGGAATTGTACACTGATGCAAATGGGTTGAGTGAAATAAAATATTTAAATCAATATTTTTAAGGAGCATGTAAAAGTAGAATAGAGGCATCTAGAAGCTAAAGGGATATGTGAACTTATAAAGAAATGCAGTTATCTTCCTTGTCTTCTAGACGTCTCGATTTCAATCGATTTTTTTAAATTCTAATGCGAGGGAAAACTAAACGTGTTATGTAATATACATGTAAGGTGGAAAGAAGGAATTGTATGAAAAAGATGAGCATTGTACAGCCTATGTTGTGATACATTATAAACTATCAAACAATAAAACTAAGTAGTAAGTCATTTTCAGTTGTTTTTCAGTGGCGACTCGGAACCTAGATTATTAAGGACGACCATTGAAATGGTGGATGGATCAAAGCAAATCGTATTTTTGGAACCGGAACATACAGAAATGGTGATCTTCCAACTGCGACCGAGACGAAAAGTTGACTAATTCCGAGCTAAATTCCAGTTGTACTGTAAACAAACTTGTATAAGAGATTATTCCGCCGACTCTGTCTATTGGGGGAACCGTGGTGCTACTTTTACCCGCCATATGATTAAATTGTATACGATAGAAACATTGTTCTTAGGCAACATAGTATTTTACGGGAAATAAGACTGAATACAAGGTAAGATGGTACCAATAATTAGAAACTTCTACATTTCTTATTTATGTATGACAAAAAATTATACCTGTCCACATATATAGTACCATACTTTAAACTACTACTACGTCGCTTTGGATAATCGTATCTAAATGAAATTGGTGACAATCAAAAGAGAAACTCAAAACGTTTTGTGCATGTTAACAATGTCAACAATGGAGAATAATGGACAACAATACAGAAACTAAACTAAATTAAATCATGTTTTTTGTGGTTGATATGGGTTCAGTGTTGGATATTTAGCAGACATCGATGTCTGCAACGTCACTCGTGGGGGGCCACATTCAATGTCTATGAGGTATAGCTAAAACTTTTTGAGTTTCTCTTTTGATTGTCACCAATTTCATGTAGATACGATTATCCAAAGCGATGTGGTAGTAGTTTAAAATATGATACTGTATTTGTGGACACGGTGTATATGGGCCTACATAATCAGACGTTTATGCTTTTTTCATGATGTTGATAGAAATCCTTTATTATATAATATGCAATTTCATTAATATCCCTTTGGCATAATTTATAAGTTTGTAACATAATATATGGGGCACGCCGTAGCGTAGTGGTTAAGGCACTGAGCTACAAGCCGGAGGGTCGAGGGTTCAAGTCCCGTTGGGGTCAGGATTTTTAAACTGACCCAAACCCTCTTGCGGCACTATGGCCCTGGGGTCGACTCAGCCTCTAACTGAATTGAGTACCAGACACTTGTTCTGGGGGTAAAGGCGGCCGTCACGCAGGGCTGACAACCCGGCTGACATAAAGTGCCGATTGTCTAGAAAAAGTGGGAGCCTTAACCTCCTACTACCCCAAGGGCCTCCGGGCCTGTTGTGGGATCACTTATTTTTTCTTAACATAATATATAGTGGATCCGTAGGACAATACCGAGCATAATATATTATGATCTATGCTGACTCGCCTGTAAATTATGCTGTTATTTTCACCGCATACTCAATGGTTAATGTGGGATATTTATCACTAAACTGTTTGAAAACATTAAAAATAATTTATTTATCTCCACTTTTCAAATCGTTTCTGTTCCATTATTTTAAGGAATTCTACAGAAAGCGATCATTTTGAAACAATAGAAATCCAAACGTAAAGATATAACAATGCTTATTTAATCTATTAAAATTGTAATTATATTTTTAAGATTCTCCCATATTTTAAGATCTCCCATATAACTTACATATACATGTGCCAGATAATATATATATATATATTTTATTTCCTTTATTTCGAGTGATAGCGAACTACATTTTCTTACACGCTTAAAGATGAACCATTATTCAACCAATTAAATTGCAGTCATACATCTTGTTTGTTTATACTACGACTGGAACTTAGCTCGGAAAAGTTACAGGCAAACACGTCCAAGAGCGGCCCGGGTTATTTTATTAAATGATCCATTTGCACCCAGGTCATATTCCTGATGTTACCCAAATGTGACGCACTCCTTTACCACTTCGTAAATTTCATGTGGTCCAGACTCACAGAACACGCACATCCTCGTCATGATGATTCCTCTATGCCCTCGAGATTGTTTTTTTCGCTGTTAGTGATTGTTCTTGCATATCATGGAGAGCTTTGGTATGAAGAGACAAAAGGGGGAAAATGTTTAAAGATTTATATCTGTCAGTCAGAAATATAAAAAGCTAACAAAAATAACTCGTTCTGAACTTACGAGTATATTTGTCAGTTTTGAACTTAAAAAGGTATCAAAAAACTCATCCTAACCTTATATTTGCAAAGACTTTTAACTTAAACTCAATGCAGAGAAGACCTAAAGGTTATCCGCTCTTAAAGTGATCCTCATCAAAACAAAACCATGTGACCTGCTCGTTTTTCATTGGTTATGAACACCGACGTACGATGTAGAAGCAGTAAGTACGCGAAAAAGTAGTTGGCCTCATTAAATTAAAAATATGTTCTCTGAATATACTTGTTATTTTTCATGAATGAAAATAATATTTAAAACATATAAAATATTCTAAAATATATCTAATAAATAATTACAATTTAAAATATTTTATTATATATGAATGATGCATTCGAGTCACGCTTCAGTAGATTCTGATGCAACAAAATGTCTGAAAGTATCGAATGTTCTGTTGCTGTGTCGCCATTTAAATTCTTAAAACACAAGTCTGGTAAAGCTTTGACTAGTGGTCAAAAAACAGTTATTTTAAACGTATTTCACAAGTTCAGTGAAAAATCTGACCAGATTCCTTGTAATCCACCCCATTCAACGATAGTTTGTCTTCTTTACTTTACACGTGCTCCCTGTCAATGTGACAGTAATTGTGGCGCGAATGGCGGAAGGATACTCTAAGAGCGGATAAGGTATAAGCGTTAATCTCTGGATATCCAAGACTACTGCACACCATTGTCAATCTGCCGGCCATCATGCTACATAACAAAACAATATCTTACTCGTCATATGTTAATAGTGGGTTTTTATCTTGAATCCAATCTAAGTTGGAACATCCA
Organism: Diploptera punctata; assembly: GCA_030220185.1. Lineage (NCBI taxonomy): Eukaryota > Metazoa > Arthropoda > Insecta > Blattodea > Blaberidae > Diploptera > Diploptera punctata. Next base: position 289,177 of record JASPKZ010005677.1, on the reverse strand, counting down.
AATAAAGCAAATATCAAAAAGTGTAATTTCAATAATGCACTCTTTAAATAGATTCAGAAATTTTCTTCCGACTGATCTTAAAAGAAATGTAATGCAAACTCTCGTGATGCCGCATTTTTTATTATTGCGACATCGTACTGACAGATGTTAACGATGGACCAGAACATAAATTGCAACGTATTCATAACAAATGTATCAGATATATTTTTAATGTTTGTAAATATGGCCATATGTCTTCATACTTTTGCGAGCTATGCTGGCTCCATCTCCATGTAGGCCTACATAGAAAAATTCATTTATTCAAAACTATATTGGCCTACACTTATAAACCTGGGGCACGCCGTAGCGTAGTGGTTAAGGCACTGAGCTACAAGCCGGAGGGTCGAGGGTTCAAGTCCCGTTGGGGTCAGGATTTTTAAACTGACCCAAACCCTCTGGCGGCACTATGGCCCTGGGGTCGACTCAGCCTCTAACGGAAATGAGTACCAGACGCTTGTTCTGGGGGTAAAGGCGGCCGTCACGCAGGGCTGACAACCCGGCTGACATAAAGTGCCGATTGTCTAGAAAAAGTGGGAGCCTTAACCTCCTACTACCCCAAGGGCCTCCGGGCCTGTTGTGGGATCACTTTACTTTTACACTTATAAACCAAGCTACTTATCCCCTGGCTTACATCTTTTGTCCTCCAATCACAATTTGGGTACGCGATCACACCAGAATTTCCTACGTCACATTTCACAACACAGAACCTCCCATTATTCTAATTCCTATATTGTATCTACTGCCAGATTCTGGATCTCCTTACCACAAGAAATCAGGAACTGCCGGTCCTTATATCCTTAGAATAAATTTAAATCTCTTTATTTTCTAATTATTCTTTCGGCAGATTAATTAATGATTTCTGCTTCTCTAATAGCATTGGTTTGATGCATCACGATTTTCGTTTAATTCATATAAATGTTTACTTATAATTGTATACGTTATGATCTTATGTAAATATTTTCTGTATTTAGGCTATTATTTTTCGCTGGTTGAATGGAAGAGAATTTATTTTGGCCTTAACTCTGTCAGTTTATTATTATTATTTATTATTAATTAAATAAAAGTAAAACGTAGTTTTATTTGATTTTCATATTTATTATATAATTCAGTGACAGCTGTTTCGGTACACTGTACCTTCTTCAGACATGTTAACAAATTATGAATTGTGTTCCAACTGATCTAAGCAACAATACAACAATATTTATTTAAATTAATATTGTTGTATTGTTGCTTAGATCAGTTGGAACACAATTCATAATTTGTTAACATGTCTGAAGAAGGTACAGTGTACCGAAACAGCTGTCACTGAATTATATAATAAATATGAAAATCAAATAAAACTACGTTTTATTTTTATTTAATTAATAAATATGGATTTTCATCAAGTAAACACCAACTCAATTGATTATTATTATTATTATTATTACTATTATTATTATTAGTATTATTATTAATAACCTTTCAGTAAACTTAAACTAACAAAGATATATCATCCTAATATATTAATAATTTTATGAGTTATAGGCCTATAGGCCTACCGGTACTGGTATTTAGTACTCCTTATAAATTTTACTCGTCCTTACCTCCCAATCATTCTGATTTTCATACTTCTTATTCTTAATTTTCTTGGGAGGGGAGTCCTAAGTTCTGCAAAATGGAATGAAAATATTACTAGCATTCCTAGCATAATTCAAGTAATCCCGGGCCGCACATCGACGATAACTTCAAAATTCCAGGACCGCACCTCGACGAGCGACTATAACTTCCGGTACCCCATATGAACTATAAGTCGGATTATGGGTAGCACATGGGCATCCCGGCAGAAATTCCTAACCCTTGACATATAGGGCCTATTAATAAGAAAATAGCATAAAACAGCTAAAGTGGCGCTTCAACTGAATAGCCGCCACTTTTTTTTTTTTTACAGAAAGAAGCCATCAGAAATCTACTCCATGATGTTTGTATCTACGCTATTGGATATCTGAAAAGTTTCTCTTGTAAGGTTCTATTCAGATTATATTTATTTATTTTTTTTTAATTGTTAGGAATATTTCACAATACAGTGTTTCTCCTTCAATCCAAAGTGATTTTTCGCCAGAAGTTCGTGTCAAAAGCATCTTCTTCCCTCAAATATCTAACTTCCAAACTTCTCCTCACTCTATCCATCCAACGTTCTCTAGGTCTGCCTCTTCCACTTCTTCCATTAGCTTTCCAATCAAGGATCTTCTTTGGTATACTATCTTCTTCCATTCTTATGAGGTGTCTATACCATTTCAAAAGTTGTTCTTCTATTTTTTTTAACTTCAATAATTTTCCTTATTGTGTTGTTTTTGACTTTAATCCCTTCTTGAAATTCTTGTCGGTCGCCTCTAAAAATCAATTTCTACTGCTAACAGCTTTTTGACTTGTTTTCTACTTACTGTCCAGGTTTCGGACCCATCCAATAAAATGGTTTATGACAAAACTTGAAATATAGTTCTCTTCATTCTGTATATTATATTTCTATTCCAACGCACTCCGTATTTTTAATTTATAGGCTATAATGCTTTTAACATTAAATTTCATATGGCGCTTACGTATTTATGTGTTTTTTTTTATTGCATGTACTATTTTAAATATACTGTGAAATAGATGTCGGCTGCGGTGGTTTAGTGTTTATGCTCCTTGCCTCTAGTTCCGACAGTTGCGGGTTCAAACCTGATCGGGAGCGATGGATTATTAGTATATTCTGTAATTAGCGAAATGAAATCATGAATTTAATTTGATTAGAAATTTGCTTATTTTCTGCAGCTCTAGCGTGAAGGTCTTTTCCAAAATAGGCATATACGATTTTATCTTGTATTAATTTGAAAACTTTTATGTTAATAGGTTTTTATTTTACAATTAATATAATACATAGTTTATGACAGTTCATGATTTTGTTTCACTTTTAAACATGGATATAATTTTTATTATTAACAATATTGCAAGACTTAAAGTAAGTATACTTAATATACATTTAGCATGATTTCCTTTTTACATTATTTCACATTTACAGTTATTTACAACATTATATGTTTTTATTTAACTTTTTTGTTTGAAAAACATCAAAAAAACTCTTATCTTATTATTAGAGGCGGATTCCTATAACATGCCATATATAAAAAAAAACTTTGAGTTTCGTGTAAATAAATAACATTTATATAGGTCTTCTGATGAAAAGTAGTTATTTTTATTGTGTCTTAAAAGTTGGGTTTATATTTCTCATGTTTTTAGACCCGCTTCATGGGTTAGTTATCAGCGTTAACTACAGTTCATGAGGTCCCGGGTTCGATTGCCGGTCAGACCACAGGAATTTTTCCTTAAAGGGAATTATTCCTATGGTTTGCCCATGGCCTGGAATTTAGGTTAAGTTAAGATTAAGGGCTCTCCTGGCGCTTCATTATCATTTATCACCCATCATATCATCGGGGTAACGTAACTCCGCCTTCCATGTACCCTAACCTAAGAAATGGATTACAATTTTTCCAATGCCAGGGAGAAAGTAAAAAAGTCATAAAAGACAGCGTGGTTTACATTGGACAAAAAATGGTCATATTAGTTCTAATTTCTGTGATAAGGTCATAATGTAGTCGTATTTCGGATATTTTTGTAAGTCGTCAGCCAAGTTTAAATAACCAACTTAATGTAAGTCGGAAGTTGCATGGTCACTTGTTCGAAGGTCGCTTTTTAATTTTACAAATTCCGTGAAAGACCGGACCGCTTTCACTGTGTGGTGAAAAGTTGGAAAATGTATATGAATGAAAAATTAGTTAAAACTGTTTAATAGATTCACTGAATATTATAATGTCGTATTCTTTTGCCTTTTTGGGTAATTTTTTAACAGTTTTTAGGTTACAAATGCATGCATATTTTTCTTATTTTTAAGGTCATAGAAATCCGCTCCTTACATATTACATATGTACTTTTTTGTACTGAATACACATTTTTAAAAAATTTAACAGAGACAGAAAAAGTGTATCTTATAACTCTAGATTTTATGTACTAAAAGTTAAGATTGCAACACAGTATAGCAAAAATTAAGATTCGTTTCTTCAATAAATTGAAAATAATTTACAGTTTTATAAATATAGCCTAACTTAAAAAGATTGATGAATTATCTAACATTATTATACCTATCACTCTACATTCCAACTCCTAGTATAGACCTGAAAGAAAATACTGTCTCTGTTGTTTGTATCAGTGTTGTGTTAGTTCCTGTCGTGTGCTACATGCGATAATTTTGCAGTCAGTTATAAATTTAGCTTAACTTTGAACCATTTCTGAGTAAAAATTCACATTTGAAATACCTTTTCAATAATAACAGTTAGTAGTACCAATTCATCTCTTGTTTTCCCAAGTATAACAATGACGATGTTAGACCCACTAGTTTAGAGTGTGCGAGGTACACTTTTATATCACCAAACAAAGTATAAATAAAAAGCCATACTAATCTGTGTTGCAATCTTAAGTTTCAGTGCATGAAAATAATTTCCCAGCAAGATATGGAATTTGATGATTGTTTTAATGAGATTCTGCAAATTTAATTAAATATAAATCATCATAAAGAATAGTATAATAGAATAAATTAATATATTTAACTGTCTAGGATGTTCAGTGACATAAGAAATTAAAAAGATAGCACTAACAGAACCATGAAATTTATACAAATAACAGGAATTATATAAAGAATTGAAGGGCTTAGGGCAATAACATATTGTTCTTTCTTAGATATAAGGATGTTAATGTTTCAAAAAATTATAAATACTAATTGAGCAGTACTGTTGTTAATACATTGTGTGTCTGTATGTTTCAACTCATCACTGGCGCACTTACAAATGGTTTTATGGATATTTCAATACATTTATTTGCTATCAATGTAATAAATGACATTTCTTAACAGAATGTGGCTTATCATGTTATTGCCCTATGTACTCAATTTTAAACCTCTCCAAAGGACAAAAACATACAAGATTAAAAAGCTATAATACTCTTGCAATGCCCATATTGATATATATGAATATGAAACTTGGACTATAAAGAAAAAAATATTAATCCTGCATCACAGCAGCAGTGATGAAATTATTGAGGAGAACAACAAAATGCACATGGTAAGATCATAAAACAAACACAGGAATATTATGAGAACATATAGTTGAACCCATTATTGGAAAAAACACAAAATAGAAACAAATTGAGACTAGATATTGGAATGATGACCAGGGAAAGACCGCCCAGTTTGATATTAAAATACTGCCAAGTTGGAAACGAAGCAAAGTTCGACCACTTAGAGAAGTACTGGATGGATAATGAGACCGGAACAGGCCCTAGGGTCGTATGCAAATACATTAGTCTCTACTCAAATTACTTCCAATCACTGGTGAGCTGAGATCGAATTAACGGCCGCCTTACCGGTCATGCATGAATGTTGACGTTTTCGTAATATTGGCAACGAATTACCCAGAATTCTCAGCGATAAAACCACTTCCGTTATTTTCGTCTGCTATAGAGGAATGCATTTATGCTTGCATCCCGCAAACAATACCGTATACAAACACGTCTGCGACGCGCAATATTACGCCGATTCTCCTGTTCTTCCAGTTGGATTCTTTGGTAGACTCTATCAAATTCCTCTTCTCCGCGTATACCGAAAACATGATCGAAGTCTTCAAGGTCCGACATCTTGGATAAGTTTCAAACTACATCGGTTACCATCGGTTCCCTTCGGGATTTTCACATAAGTTTATATCTTGAGCTACGATCTTAAGGTACCTTGTCAGGTAGCTTACAATTATTACCGTGCGAATAGATTTCTGAGTAAGAAAAATGTGTTTGGATAAAACTTTATCATCAGAGAACACCTTTTACTGTCTAATGCGTCCAAACATTCGACCCTAGGTCTTTATCCATGACTGCTTGATGAAATAGCATTCAATTTATACTAATCTGCAATGAAATCTTAAATTTTAGTACATGATGGCAAAGGGTTATTGTTTTAAACAGGGAGGAGACCCTCTAATTCTTTCTAGATTGAAAGCTTACAGGAACCAACCTGGACAACAACCCAACATCCAATCCATGCCTTCTCGTGGTGTAGCTGTTAACATATTGTTTATACGATATGAACTAAAGGGATGGACTATCCACCAATTAGCACTGGTCAGGTTGATGGGTTATAGACTGATCTGATAGTTCTTCCTTTTCTAGTACCAGATCCCTCCTTTTGCTTTCCTATCCAGTCTCCCTTGACTGACCTCTTGTTTTTTTAGACCCAATGGTATTAGAGTATTCGAGGCCAAAGGGTTCATTTCTGACTTTCCTCTCTTTATTTTAACCTCATGGGCATTCAATGCCCACATAAACTGCATGTATATGCAGCCACATTGCAACTTACACACCATAAGTATGCTATGGATATGTGCTATCAACTGCGACTGGATACACGTAATGAAGAATAAATTAATATATGATGGCAAGTAACTATTGCTTCCAATAGCGTCATCATCGCTCCAACATGTCCCCTCGCTATAAATTCTCAACCCTAATAAAATTAATCAAAATCGCAACTCTTATATGAAGGATTCAGAGGTAAAGTGGTCAAAGTCAAAAAAATTGAAAGTCCTAATTATATGTGAATTTGGGTTCAATATATCAATAATTACACTAAGCAACAAAAAAGAAGCTTTTTTTTTTGTCTCAGAAAGAAAAATATGTGATTCTGATAGTATTTTTTCTCTGAATTCAAATATAATATTAGTTTTTCTCCATCACGCAAGGTTTTCGAGAGACAGGAATTTATAATTTCAAACACTTTAATATTTTCTACATTCGTAACTACACAATATTCGAACATTCGGACTCGCCTGGAAACTAAGAAATGACGATTTTCTGCTATATTTTGCCTGTGGAGTATCTCTCTTGATGGTCCAACAATAATCGGACAGCATATTACGATTCCATTTGCCTTGATATCTCTTTTCCATAGCAGAAATCTCCCTATGAAAGTGTTCCCCGTTTTATTTTACAATGGACAAATGGACGAGAAAACGTTTATTAAAAAAATAATTATTTAAATCCATTAATTGAAATTGAAATAAAAAAAATCTGTGGCTGATGGAGAAATTCCGAATACATATTTGAAAACACGATAAAAAAACTGCATTAAGTACAACTATTGGTACTCATGAGGCAAAAATCATGTTGACCAGTTTATTCAGAGCAATGGTGAACCAAGTATTGCATTTATTATGTTTTACTGTAAAAGATTGAAGTTTAATTCTTCATCAGCAATTAAATGTATTATTTCAAATTTATCAGTTTTTCTCAAAACAGTAAATATGGATTTGGGTCAATTTTTTTTATGACTCGCCTCATATTCTTTGTCTTTTTTATATTAGTTTTGGAACTTTACACTTCAGTTTTCCATCTTCAGTAATTTTGGCTCTTCAAGATGACAGAACAACGGTCACGATATTACTAAAGATGGAACTGAAGTGTAAAGTTCCGAAACTAGTTTAAAAAATAAGAAAAATATGAGGTGAGTGATAAAAAATTTTACCTAAATAATTATACCTCATATTGTCAATTCCTAAAAAAGTAATAGTAAATATGGGCATGATCCACTTTTGTTCTGACCTCCTCATATATTCCAAATCAAATTCTACCCATTTGTCGAAACAGACCTACAAAGATTACTATACCATTGAAATTCGTCGGAGAACATTTATTTGAAAACTCACCTCATAAATTTTGTGTTTTTCACAAAACTGCAGTTTCAAACATAATCACATCCATCTTCAGCCACAACTCCGACTGAAAAATGTTCTCTGATGAATTTCAATGATTATACTTCATAACTTTTACTTCCCAACATTAATTTAATATAATTACTGTACCGGTACTAGTTTAACAAAACAGCAAAAGAATTTAACATGATTATATCAAGAAAAAAACAAAAGCAATGACATTCTCACAATTTCCCATAAGATGTAAACTGGTAATAGATGACAACATAATACAGCAACTATCAAATTTCAGTTACTTGGGTGTAAATGTCACCAGCTATGCAAGTTTAAAAGAAGAAGTTATTAATCAAATAAATAAAGCCAATAGAGTTTTAGGCTGTTTAAAAGAAACCATTTGAAAAAATAAATATCTAAGAAAAGATACAAAAACCAAAATATATAAATCAGTAATCAAAAATGACTATGAAACCAGATCTTCATAAATCCTAATCTAAATTTTGCATCATGTAACTAAGCGCCAAATGTTCCCACTCTTAGATTATTGATGTATAACTAACCAACTTTTATAAGATTCATGATGCGTTCCATTGAGGTATTATTCAAAATTAAAATATAAAATTATAGAATATTCACCTGAAAGGTCCGTCTCCTCAACTTAATTAATTATTTAACTGTAGCACTTTCGGGGCTTGTCCCATCATCAGCAGAATTCGAAACTGATGTTTCACTGAAGATCTGGTAGATGGGGTTACATGCATTGGGTTCATTTTCGTTTATCAGATTGTCTTTGTTGTGAGCTGCTTTCATGATTTCCATCTCTTGGGACAAGTCCCGAAAGTGCTATAGTTAAACAATTAATTAAGTTGAGGAGAAGGACCTTTCAGGTGAATACTCCATAATTTTATATTTTAATTTTGATGTATAACTGTCAAACAAGGAAAATAACTTGCAATATCCAGTATTGTTAGTTTGCACTACAATAAATAGTGAAGATTGACTTAAACTTTAAACATATTTTTCTCGATACTTACATAATGGTGCATAGCCTGTTGATGCATAATGCCATCCAATTCAATTTGCAGAAATAATTTTGATTGAAAACAATCACCAAGTTCATTTCCCAATAAAATAAAATAAAATTATTTTTCTTGAACATCACATTAAGGCATGAGTTTTTACATCTGTGCAGTGCAAAATGGAAATCAGATACAACACATAATTGTTAAGTCCTGCGCTAGATGATATTTGTTATTCTTACAAATTACTTCCAAAATAAATTTTTTTAATGATTCTAGTGTAAATGACAGACGACAGTAATTCAAAGAAAAATAAAAAAGTGCACAAATATAAAAAAAAGCACATGTAAATACTTTGCAAAAGTATTGCACGGCAAGAACTTTGGTTCAATAAAACCAATGAGCGAGTTAGTCAGTCAGTCACTTTTAACACTGATTCAGTTTTAGACAAGAAGAAAGTAGGAAAAGCAATACAGTATACTAAAGCATGGTAATACTGGAAATAAGTCTGAAAAAATGCATTATGCATTTAAGTCTGTTGGATAATGCATAAATCCACAACATTGATAAATGTACAGTCTTACAAATATACAAAAATTATAAACTCAACATTCTTGATGATAAAGCTAGGATTAATTATTCTGTATGGATCATACGAATGAGTAATCTGTTGTAGAGACACAAATAGGTTGTGGCATAAACTGAACACCCTGTATAATAAAATGATATGATTGTGGAATGCAGGCTTTCACAGCCAGTAATCATAATGTTAAAATATTCCAGACTATGTGGCCATGGTCTCCCTCAAACTGTGGAGAGCATCTTCAGTGGCGAGTGCTTCTAGGAGATGTTAGCTTGTTGTAGATTTGGCTCGACTTACAGCCGAGTCTACAACAAGGTAACATCACCTAGAAGCACTCGCCACTGAAGATGCCCTCCGCAGTTGAGGGAAAAACGTCTGGAAGAAACACCTGCTATAGACCACGGCCACATAGCCCGGAATCTTTTTAACATTATGATATGATGTTGGAAGAATACCACATACATCTACTATATATAGGCAAAACCATTAGCTAAATTTTCAAAAGATGACATAAGAATTTTTGTTTTTCACAACCATAATTATTAAGCAATATTTGCTTTATTTGGTAATTTACCAAGAGACCTTTCTTCGTCTAACATACAAACTTTTAAAAACATAACATTTATTTAAGCCAACTTATAATAGTAATACTGATCAGTCCTAAACTTAAAAAGCTAACACAAATTACTTACACTAACCTTATATCTCGATGGTTACAACTCTAAAATCACAATTTTTAATAGAGTCAGAAAGATACAAGGGAAAAAACAGATAAATCAGTTTTTCCATGAAACCTAGAAAACAAACTTTTAAAGTAATGGTTGATATTTCAATATTTTCATATTTCATTTATTTATGTTTATACTAAACTATGTCATTCATTCATGTTTTATTCATTTACTGGTTTATGCCTTATTTCTAGTTTGATATTAAGGGGCTCTAGAATGCCATAGTAACAGTGGTTATACCAACTTTTGTCTAATATTTCTCATCCATGATTTGCTTTCAGTTTTATTTTTAGATATACCTAATGTTTCTTTTAAATCAAAGAAATTCAATGATCTATTTTTCATGCTGTGTTTTATAGCTTTAGTAAATGTTCAGTAGAATTAATAAATTACAATAATAATAATATTATTAATTAATTAAACAAAAATAAAACATAGTTTTATTTTTATTTAATTAATAAATATGGATTTTCATCAAGTAAACACCAACTCAATTGATTAATTAATATTATTAATAATAATAACAATAATAGCTTTATTTTACCTGGCAGAGTTAAGGCCTTAAGACCTTGTTTACCACTCAACCAGGTTTTAAAAAGTATAAAAAAATAGTCTTACATTTAAATTACAATAAATATAAATGATTACATGTTATAAATACAATACAATTATTATTAATAATTAAAACATGTTGTCCGTTCATTCTTACCTCTTAAGAGTTGTTTTTATCGAACATATGTTTCAGAATTAAAACATTTTGTCTGTTCATTCTTACCTCTTAGAGTTGTTTTTGTCGAACATATGTTTCAGAGCTTCTTAGCCCCTTCGTCAGCGATTACAGACTGAATTTTCTCATGTTCTCGGCCCTGATTCTTGATTCCTGCTCTCTTTGCAAAGATTCTTGATTCCTGCTTTCTTTGCAAAGAGCAGGAATCAAGAATCAGGGCCAACAACATGAGAAAATTCAGTCTGTAATCACTGATGATGGGGCTAAGAAGCTCTGAAACATATGTTTGACAAAAACAACTCTAAGAGGTAAGAATGAACAGACAAAATGTTTTAATTATTAAACAAACCTCTTAATGTTACTTCCTATTGTATTTTAAAACAATTATTATTTATAATGTATTTTGATTTACTCTATATTTAACAAATTAAATATAATATTTACAAGATATATAAAAAAAGATAAAAAATTATTAATGACGTATAAATTTAAATAAATAGAGATAAATTAATTATTAGACTACAGGTAACTGTATAAGTGTAACTTAAAATAGGAAGTAAAATTATAAAGTGAATCCAGAATCATCTTACCTCATAAATTGTTGTGTTCTGTTTGAACATGTTTCAATATGCCATGCCTACCATCATCAGTTTTTTCCAGACTGTTGAATTTTATGTTGTCAGCCCTGGATGTCAACTCATACTCCATCTTTTGACTGACCGAAGAACTTGTGAATCAAATATTTTTCTCCAGGAATTTCAAAATTCATAATTCTATTTTTGTTCTTCGGATGTAGATCTTCTAAAAATAGAATTATAAATTCTGAAATTCCTGGGGAAAATTATTTGATTTGCAAGTTCTTCGGTAAGGCAAAAGAGTCGACATCCAAGGCCAACAACATAAAATTAAACAGTAAGGAAGAGCCGATGATGGTACATATGGCATATTGAAACATGTTCAAATAGAACACAATAATTTATGAGGTAAGATGATTCCAGATTCACCCTATTTGACCAATAGAATTTTCATCTTTCTGTTTCTGCACTGTGTCCCTAAACAAAATTACACTTTGATAAATTTATAATTCAAACATTATCACATCCAATCTAATTTTTATGGTTTTTATTGTTTACATTAAAGTTTTCACTGTTGACCACATGTGCTGTATTCAACTATGTAGTAATGGCATTTTCTGCTGAATTGTGTGTGGATGTTCTAATGCCACCCACTACACTTTACATGCGCTGGGCAGATAGATGGCATTAATGTGGTCTATTTTCAATTTATGCATCATTTCAGCAGACCACTTTACACAGATGATGTATTCTTGTATTGTGTACAGAGAGGAGTGTAGGATAAGTGTATGTCTGTGTGTTTGTGTAGTGTAAAGTGTGTTGTATGAGGGACTATAATGAAGAGAGGTGAAACCCAATGTTGGCACAGCCTACTCCTATCAAAAAGCACCAAGGGAGCCACCGGCTTAACATATCCATTCAATGGACGAATCACTATCAACAGTACCACATGCCTTCTCAACATATGTACTGTGAAGAGGTTTACTTCTTGATTAGCAGGTTTAATTCAATTTCTGGCATGGTTGAAAATTTTAATTGCTAAATTAATTTAATTTAATTTAATAAATTTAAATGCAAAATCCCCCCCGTGGACTATCACCTCAACATGGTGGGGGCGCCAAGTACTCAATGAACCAGATGACCAAATCGGGGAAGTTTAGCTTTGCTAACTTGCCGATTGGTAGAGGTGAGAGGAAACTAAGAATAGTCCGCAACTTGGGAGATGTCTGCCAGAAGGTTGACTTCGACCAAGAAGTCTGCAACGGTCTACAAGGCGACGTGATACCAGGCGATCATCACAATGGCTCAAGGGGCGGAAGCAGCAACCCTCTCTAAAGGGGTTAATACTTAGAGGAGCATGGATAGATGCTCTGAGACAGCAGCCCTGTCATTATCCTTACCCTGCACAGCGCTCGTAATGCGGTCAGGGGACATTTATTACTACTGATTCATCTCAAAGCAAAGGCCGGATTGGATTTCAGGATACGACCACAGCAACAAAACCATCTCTTATCTATGGATGTGAAACCTGGACATTAACAAAGGCAGATAGTAAACAAATAGAGGCTGCTGAAATGAAGATGTTGAGAGCAATAGCAGGATACCAAAGGACCAATAAAAAGAAAAATGAAGATATAAGAACAGAACTTAATATATTTAATCTCTGTGAAAGAATAAAATATTATCAAAATGCTTATCTTCAGCACATATTACAAATGAATGAACAGCGCATACCAAGAAGAATGTATACTTATAAACCAAAAGGGAGAAGAATGTTGGGAAGGCCATTGAAGAAATGGAAGGACCAATTCGACCTATAATGAGATCAGAACAGGCCATTGGGCTTAATCCTTGTTGTTGATGATGATGAAATGCAAAATTTTCAATCTCGGGGCAGGAGAGGTGGTGGTGTATAATTTTTAATTGCTAGATTGTGCACCAGATTCCTGCATTAACCTCTCCACAGTACATATGTTGAGAAGCAATATGATACTGTTGATAGCGATTTGTCTGTCGGATGGGAACGTTATGCCTGGCGGCCCCCTTGGTGCTTTTCAATAGGTGTAGGCTATGTGCTGACAGCTCCTCCCTTTTCTTCATCATCATCCCTCACACAAAACACTTTATAATACACAAACATAAAGGTATGCTCCTCTCTGTACACAATACAAGAATACATCATCTACTTAAAGTGGTCTGCTGAACTGGTGTGTAAATTGAAAATATACCACATTAATGCTATCTATCCATCCAGTGCAGAACCCGAAGGATAAACAGTGCAGTGGGTGGCATTAGAACATATACATAGATTTCTTATTAATACTTGCTCTATATCTATGATTAAAATTTAGGACTCAAAAAATCTTGAACATCTTGCATAGTTTCTTAAATTAAATATATAGACTAATTAAGCAAAACTACTAATGATATTATGTCATTTTTTTAAAAATTTAGAAAATTGCAAATAATTTTTTGGCAATTGTACCAGTAGATATATCCATTGATAATTTTATATAATATTGAACTATTTATTAACAATAATTACTATATTACAAATTGAATACTGATTCTATGAAGTAAATGGATTAAACTATAGATTCACATACCTACCATAATAATTAGCTTCTATCTTTTAAAAAAAAATTTATAAAGTACTTAAAATTGATAAAGAATAATTTACAAAATGTGACAATTCCTCTTTGCAACATAGTAGCCACCCATCCACCCTCTCATTTTGTGTACTTTATTATATTTTTTATTATTCTTTTAACACTACTTTTTTTAGCTTCTTAAGCTTATATTTTTTATGTCTCTAGCTAAAAAATAATGTTAAAAGAAAATATAAGCTTTGGTGGCTGTAAAGATAGTGTTAGAATCCCACTAAAATGTTTTCTTGAATAAGAAGCAGCCAGAAGCTGTGTAGAATGAAGGTTCTCACCTTCAAGCATGTGGGATTATACAAGGGAGAGAAATACTTCTATTCAAATTGAGTTGCCTAAATAGCTCAGTGGTTTAGAGCACTGGTACGTAGAACCAGAGACCTTGAGTTCAGTACAAGTTCCAACAGATCTTAAGGTCTGTTCTGATCTCATGTTAGAATTGGTCTGTCCATCTTTTACTGGGTCTTCCTACATTTCTTTGTCCTAGTGGTCTGTAGTGAAGAATCTGTTTCAGGATTCTGTTGTTATCCATTCTAGTGTTGTGGTCCATCCATTCGTCTCTGTAATAACTTTAATATATTTAGTTCTGTTTGTATATCTTAATTTTGTTTCTGATCTGCTATTGTATACTCATCCACACCCTTCAAAAACTTCATTTCTGAAGTTTCTGTTCTTCATTCCTGATAAAAGTAAGGTAAAAGGAGAATGTATCCTTTGATGGGAAGGAAGCCTGAACACTCAGTGGTCTAAAGCATCAGCATATAGAGTTGAAAGTTTGGGATTTGATACCTGGTTCAGGCATATTTTTTTTTTAAATCTTTGATTACCAAGACAAGTATTGGAATTTAGATTAGGACTGAAGAGACCAAGAGATTGGTCGAGACATAGATATGAAGACAAGTTAAGAATAATGTCAAGAAAAGAGTAGTTGAATGGATGGAAATTATGGAGGATGAGTCATGGAATGACCAAGATAGACAAACAAAAGTTTTTGTCCAAAACTCACACCCTGGGAACAGGGCCATGAGACTAGATTTGGATGAGAGAAATCTGTCTGAAATGTGTATTAGTGTTAAAATAACACAGAATCAACACATAATAATGTGCAATTATTATTTTGAAAAGAAAAATAATGGCCGAATCAGGAATTGAACCCGAAACTTATAGCTGTGCTTACCATAGCATTATTTCAGATTACCAATGCAAACATTAATTCTTCTTCTTTATATACAATTCTCTTTATCATCAGAGGTGGATAGCCATCATTATCAGTGCTATCTATAAAGGCATAGCTGATTGTTGAGCCATAGCCTCTCCTTTCTAAAGAGTTACTAGACCAATTTAATTTTTAGTTACTTTATTTGCTCGCAGATGTCATGGATGGCATGCGGCCAACACACTGACCCAATGAGACATCTAACAGGCAACTAAGGTATTACTAGGATGTTCATGTCAGCAAATTTTGTTTAGAGGCCTCTTTATTCAGGCTTAAGGATCTTTTATGAGCCTGAAAATCTTCATACTCAGGACCCACGGCTTAAAATCCCTCCTGGATGATTTGCTCCTTGGATTTTTCCATCCTAAAAAAAATCCATCGATCCCGGCTGGGTTTGAACCAATGACCTTCGGAACTAGAGGCAAGGAGCATAATCACTAGTCCACCATTGCCGATACCAATCCTATCTGGCAACTTCTAATTCAAGAAGAAATTTTTTATGAAAAATCACACAACTTTTATAGCAGTTACCTTTATATTTCGATGTATTAATTTAAATTTTAACATTTGCAATAATGGTCAATTATTATTTTTGAACAAATTTAATAAAGTCTTCACAGATAAAGTAAGTAAAATATAAAATATATTGTAAGTATATAATTTACTTTAATATATCGTAGATATGTAAATCTATAGTTTCATTAAAATGGATACAAATCAGTCTATGATTTTATAGTAGAACTTATGAACTCCATGTAACATGCTCGCATGTTGCACAGTTGAATTTGCCACAATATCTCCAACTACAATTGATATAACAACGAAAGAAGCAATGTTGTTTCATGCATCTGATTGAAATTAGGAACAGAAACTTGGACCACATTCTGCAGAAAGGGACCAAGCCACAAGACGACTGAACTGAGAAAAAAGTAATTAAAGTTAAATGTCAATAAAAACATCACAAATAAAAATAAACATTTACTTATTATATTTCAAATGAAAAATTGTACACTCAGACTGGGGTTTGAACCCAGGAACTTTGGCTTTCTCAGCCAATGCTCTACCACTGAGAATAATTAAAACATATAGTTACTATTTCAACTAACAGAATATCAAAGAGCTTCTATTTTATGAGAAAGATGTTTATCTCAAACATTTTTTTTTTAATTCTGTCAGTTTACACATTTATGTTGTTTGGTTCTTTCTACAGAAAGGTAAATTATATTTGAAGAGGAAAATATATTTGAATGCAGACTTTCACGGCTGGTAATCATAATGTTAAGTGATTTCGGACTATGTGGCTGTGATCCATTACTGGTGTTCCTAATCAGACGTTTCTCCCTCAACTGCAAAGGACAACTACAGTGGCGAGTACTTCTAGGTGTTGTTTCCTGGTCAGAGGAAACACAGTCTAGCCTCCGACCAGGAAACAACACCTAGAAGTACTCACCACTGAAGATGCCTTCCGCAGTTGAGGGAGAAACATCTGGTAGAAACACCAGTAATGGACCACGGCCACATAGTCTGGAATCACTCAACATTATGAGAAAAATATATTCCTAGATTGGGGTTTGAACCCAGAACCTTTAGCTTTATACACTAATGCTCTGCCACTGAGCTATCCAAATCCTCCCAATCTAAATGCAAATTTTTTTCTCTTATACATTTCAATTCCCTTTGATGCTCTGGGAATTGAAATGTATAAGAGAAAAATTTGCATTTAGATTGGAGGCTTTGGATAGCTCAGTGGCAGAGCATTAGCATATGAAGCTAAAGCTGGGTTCAAACCCCAGTCTAGGCATATATTTTTCTCTTCAAATATAATTTGTCCTTCAGTGAAAAATGTTAATTTTGTAATAAAAACATAGAAAGAGAAATGTGACATATTCTGTCAGTGTTTGCTTGCTTGGTTCATAAATGGCATAAGAATGTGGGTGGTAGTTTGATCTTATTTTTAATTACATGGAGCAATACTTGAGGAATAATAATATAACATTAACTTATATATTTCAAATTTGAGGGTTAGTTCCTTTTTGTAGAATATGCTCCACATAATCTCTTACATATACACCTCAGGAGAATTATTTTTGATATTGAGGGTAGTATTTAGAAAATAAAAAAAAAATGTATGGATAGGAAATCATAGAATTAAAGAGAATTCAAAGTTGCTGAAACTGAAAAAAACCAACAGATTTCAAAGTAAGGGGAAAAATTGTACATCCAGAGAGACAATTTAATGAATTTTATGCTCGACCATGCTGAAATGTAGTAATATTATATTTCCAGTAGCTCACTTTAACCCTTCACTTCAGGTTTAAATGCTCAATGCATTTCCCCAGAAACCAGATTTAAATTACCGTAAATTATATTGTCTGTTTTCATAATTCAAAACAACAAAAGATAACGGTACTTGAGATCACAATAAGGGTGAAGGCCAAAACACATTCCTATACTATTCATTAATGTTTAAAAAAATATTACCCTGCCAAGGGATATACAAAATATTGCACAGCAGAGTTAAGCGAGTGTATCTCCTCTTCTGAGTTGAAGGGCATTTAACTGCTGGCAAGTCTACCTTGTCTTTTGAGTCAAATGGATTAATAGACCTCATGAAAGTGAACTTTTTCATTAAGGTGGAAGTGTTTCACCAATCGGAAGATCCCCATGTAACAATGGAAAAGGGGAAATGTTGATTATATTCTCATATGTGTAATCAGAAGACTAGTGCGAGTTTAAAAATGTAAAAACGATGGACACTGTATTTGAAATAAAGTCAGTTATGTCATCATTATCATCACGACCTTCAAGGGTTCAACCATTTGATCTGTTCCATTTCCAGAATTTATAGTTTGTCTCTCCATCGCTTCCTGGCCTTCCAATTCTTTGTTTACCCTGTAGTCTGAATCTATATGACTGTACTGGGATTCATGCATTGTAAATGGAAATGCCAGTTTGACTGGTATTCGTCAATAATATCTAATATATTATTTAAAAGACAAAAATTAATTAATGAAAGCACACTTGTAAAAAAAAACAGAAGAAAAAATAAAATTCAAGAAATACACTTACCATCCATTGAAACACCACCAGTTTCAAAAAATTTTCAAAAAGTTTAATATAAGATTGGCACCGAAGAAAGAATACAGCCTGAATAGGATAATTAAAACCAATAAAAATGAAAAAAAATTGAAGGAGAAAACAAACCAGGAATTTATCAGATCAAATTCAGGAATTGTGACAAAATTTATATTGGAAAAACAAAAAGAAATTTGAAAACAAGGGTGAAAGAACATCTTAGAAATGTCAATAATGGAGAAATGGATCAGAAGTAGCTGCTCATGCTTGGTCCAAGAAACATCTAATTGGATCAAAAGCTAGTCTGATTAAACAAATAGATAAACAAAAGGAACTCACGGTTTCAGAAAAAATTCACATTCAGAAAAATAAGAAAGAAAAATTTATGAACTTCGAAATTCCCGCAGATTCTGACCTGATCCAGAGGTTCATCGGTCCACCAACAGAGGGAAGAAGAAGTGGTTCTTCCGATCGACATAACATCAGTCAGCATAAGTGTACTGAGGATGGATCCTGACATCGCAATCTACTTAGAAGATTAATTATGAGGAGAGGTATGAAATATTTTAATTTATCTTAAATTAAACCTCATAGTGATTTATTCCTATAAAATTTCAATCTAATATATTACCAATATTTAGTTCATAATGAATAGATTTGTTTCTTTTATGGTCAAGGAGAGGGTATCCTGCAAGACTTTCCTGAATATAGTTTGTTTGATTGTGCTAATTAATTAAAGAAATTTTGTTAATTTGTGTTCTAAGTCATTTGAAACCTGGTATGAAATATTGCAGCCTAGATAATATGTCAGTTATGTTTATATAATAATTAGTGTTAAATTGTAAATACATATATACATAGTGTTCTGTCCAAGAGCAGGTCTTTCACTGCAAACTCAGCATTCTCCACTCTTCCCTTAACTGAGCTTCCCTTTTTGTATCCTCGTACAAACCATTTATTTTAATATTGTCTATCATTTGGTGTCTTTTTCTGCATCAAACTTTCTTTCCGTTGACCATTCCTTCTAGGGCATCTGTCAGCAGGCAGTTTCTTCTTAGCCAGTGGCCAATCCAATTTCTTTTCCTCTTCTTTATGAGTTTCAGCATTGTTCTTCCTTCACCAACTCTGTCTAGCACATATTTATTTTTTTATTTTGTCTGTCCATTTTATATGTTCCATTCTTCTCCATATCCGCTTCCAGTCGCTAAATTGTAAATAATATTCCAATAAATTCAATTTGTCTTCTTGTTTTCAATTTCTGTTTTTTTAAGGTTATAGTGTATATGTAGCATCTTCGTCACCGATTGTTTCTGGGAAAGCAATCAATAGTTTCAAATCTGAACACACATCTCACAATACTACTAGCTGTTGCACTGTGTAAGGTCATGTGCACTACTCATACAGATAGGAGTAGAATATTTATGAGTACTTTAAAATTAGACACATGGTCGAACATAAATAGTAGTATAATGAGGAGATTCTATGTCACCATGCCACCTATAAAAAATTCAAATAAAAAATGGAAAAAACACCATTTATTGTTGTAGTATGAGAATAATTATCCAAAAGAAATATAAATATCAATTTTTTTTCCTCCAAAAAATGTGAAAAATGCCTTAAAATGAAGTGACAAGTTGAGCTCAAAGTAACCTCAAATCAACACATTTACAATGTAAAACTTGTATTAACCACTGCTCAGACAGTGTAGCCAAATTATCACAAATGCCCACTAAAGTAACTTGAAGTACACACTAACTCATCCATTTTCTCACCCTAACTTGTCCAAACTAACACTTACTTATATTTGAAAAGAAAAATATATGCCTAGACTGGGGTTTGAACTCAGGACCTTTAGCTTTATATGCTAATGCTCTACTGTCTGAGCTATCCTAAGGCCTCCAATCTAAACGTGAATTTTTCTCTTATATGTTGCAACTTCTGAGAGCATCAAATGTTATGAACTATTGCTCAATACACAAAAATGGCGGTGTCTTATTTAAGAAGATTTTTTAATGGGAATTTTAACATTACTTTAATAAGCCAGTAGAACTTATTTCAATGTTTTTATTATTTTATTTTTCTCTTCAAATATAATTTGTCCTTCAGTGAGAAATGTTAAATTTATAATAGAAACATCTAAACACTAACTTAGTACACCGCTGTGGTCTTGAGGTACCATGTTGCCTTGTCACATAGCAGGCCCAAATTTGATTCCCAGTCAGTACAACCTTCCTTTGTGAGGTTTTTTTTATATTTTCCTCGTTTGTAAGACAAATATCAGGATGCTTTGAGGCCCAAACTGTCCCTGAACATCATCTAGCCATCATCATCATTATCATTTTTTTCCCCCAGTGTGGAAAGCAATGGGAAGCTACCACACCTATAATTCCCTAGTAAAGCTGCAAAGCATAGCAGTTGAAGGACCTGCCCTAGGGAAGAACACTATAGAATAGAATATAACACTAACTTTCCATTTTCTCATTCTAATTTCCCACTAATGTAGGCAAGTAAACACATTGGCAATTAGCTCTCGTGGGAATGTATGTTATCACAATGGTCAACATGATGCTAGCAGTCACTTTTTCGTCGATTGAATATTCAGAGGTGACATGGTGACAAAGAATAACCTATAATGGTAATTAAGTTGCTCGTATGAAAATTATTACACTTGCTTGCACTCATTTCAAAAATATACTTGCCCCTTAATCCCTACCATTATAGTCTCATTGCATAATATACTATTTAAGTTACTGAGAAAAATTATTTAATTATGAAGTTCATCTGCCCACCACCAGAGGGAAAGAAAATACAAGACTTCCAACACTCAATACAGCTAATTAATTAAAATTCATCGGAGCTCTACCTGCACTTTCCCTTCCCCTGTTCATCGCCTCGATTTTTTTTCTACTCTTCTCCTATTTTCCCCCCCTTTCAAACATTTGTTTAAACAACTCACCTCATAGGATTGATGCTTCCATGATACCGCGGTTTCAAACACAGTGTGTTCATCTTCAGCCATCTTCGGAGTTATGGCTGAATATGAACACGACTGTGTTTGAAACTGCAGTATCATGGAAGCATCAATCCTATGAGGTGAGTTGTTTAAACAAAATGTTCTCCGATTAATTTTAATGATTATACCTCATAATGTTTACTTCCCAACATTAATTTAATATACTCAATACAGCTGTTAGTTTCTGACAAATAATGGCAAGGATGTTCACTGAAACATGTCTGGTGAGAAAACAAAATATGAGGTGAGGTGTATGTCGAATCTCTGATGAAAAAAGTTGGCAGCTCTTGCAACCTATGATCACAATTGAAGTGAAAACTGATTGATTGAAAACTTGTATCCAACTGTTAACCACTGCATGCCGAAACCTACCTTGAAATTTCTCCCAGAGACGACTTCTGATGTACCAAGGCCATGTCCAAAAAAATTATCTGCCATTTTTAATTCCAAGGCACTAAAATCAAGCGCAAAATTTCTCATTAGAGAAGTAATACAAGTCCCAAATTGGTAGTTGGATAACCATCATTATCTGCGATCCATGCCTGAAGCAGGGAGTCCATCTGATCCGTACAGTGGATTGCCACTGCTGGATTCTGGTTTTGATTTCTGTGCCTTGCAATTAAAAATGGCAGATAAATTTTTTGACACAGTCCTGGTACATCACAACGCTTCTCTGGGAGAAATTTCAAGACAGATTTCAGTATGCAATAGTTGACAATTCCCTTGTAAGCAAAGTATGGACTCTGGATCAAAGCTTCTTGCCTCCATACAGGATTTCAATCAATAACTCTTCATCAAAAACATTATCACGTACGATTGTTGCTTGGCAGTTTTTTTAAACAAGATAAAAATAATATTTTGCAACATTTAAACATGTTATCACATTGTGTTAGACAGATAATCTAAGAGTGTACTGTTGATAATCAGAGCCCAGAACATTAGGCATTTATAACTAGTCAAAAATGAAGAATTGGAAAAATCAGCAATAGCCAATCATGCATGGTCAGAAAAACATCAAATTGAAAGACTGGCTAGTTTAATAAAACAAATAAAAAACCTAAAGAGTTTTCAGTTTGGGGGGGGGGGAAACACATTTAAAAGACAAGAAAGAAAAATTAATACATTTTTTAATTTCCGAGAAAGTTGATTTCATTCGAAGGTTCATCAGTACAAATGGAGTGAAAAGCAGTGCTCCTGGATGACAGAACATTGGTAATGTAACTACTGAAGATGTAACCACTAAAGTTATGAAACTGGTCTAATTAGAAGACAGGATATGAGGTGAGGTGTAAAGAATTTTATTTTAAATTTTAAATTAAATCTCATGGCAATATTTCTTATAATAGTTCAAAAAATAAATAAAACCTCATTAGATTTATTAGATCCAAGAAAAATGAGAAAATAGAAGAAGAAAACAAATGAGGAATTTATCATAAGTAATGCCACGAGTAAATTTATCTAGAGGATTTGGAAACCAAGTGTAGCATTTGTTAGGACTATTTAACGAATAAAATTAAGCTGTTTACTCAAAGTCATTATTTAAATACAGTTACTGTTATTTTAAAATATTTATATATTTAATGTAAATGGCGATGTTTGAAAACAAATCAGAAATGTGTGGTTATGTTGCACTGCAACTTAATCATATTATTTATTGCCAAATAGGATCGTAATATTGTAAGACTGGAGAAAAAAATGAAACATCAAAAATGTATTTTATAATTAACATTATAGGTTATTAATTTATTTTTTAGTAAACAACTCAGTAAAATCATTATTTAAAAACACAATTATTGAACACACAATTATCAAATGTGTATTTGAAAGGAATCTGTTCATTATTTGCTATATTCAATGTATTTGTTGGAGAGTCAGTCACTGCAAAATAATGCTCTGATCTGTTCTGAATATTAAAAATGAGGAGCTTTCTTCATCACAAAAGCAGGAGCTGGTAAAGAGAATTCGATAAAGAGCAGGTGAAACACACTGTCATTGGTTGTAAAACAAAATTCATTGAAACATGATTGGTCACTGACTCCCATTTGTGGCATGAGTTAAATAGTCACATTAAATTCAGCGAATGTGAGAAGTTTACATAGGGTAAACAAAGTAAAATTAAAAAACCAGAGTGAAAGAACATCTCAGGAATGGCAAGAAAGGGTAAATAAAAAAATCTATCCATGGTCAGAAAAACATCAGATCAAAAGAAAGGCTAAATTATTAAAACAAATAGAAAACCCAAAGAACTCACGGTTTGGGAAAAAAATCTACATTCAAAAAAACAGAAAGGAGAAATTAATGAACTCTAAAATTCCTGGGGAAAAGATTTGATTTCAAGGGTCTTCAGTCTACCAACAGAGGGAGTAGGATGTTGCTCTTCAGGACGACAAAACAACGATAATGAAAATACTGATGATGGAACAAAATAAGATCCCAAAACTAGTCAAATAAGATGAACATTATGAGATGAGGTAATAAAATTTGACTTAAATAAAAACATCATAGTGTTAATTCCAAAAAAAATATTTAACTAGTTTAGTATTAAATTTAAGATATATGTAACACATTTAAGAAGGGATTGTGCCAAAGTTCTGGGTTCTGTTAATAATGATAGTGACTGGTTGAATCTACTTTGTTAGAGTTACATTTGAATAAGCAGAAGTAGCAGTAGCATTAACAAATGTGATGGCGGTCGATGTGAGATCGGTATGTGAAGTGAGACCCAGAACTGTGCTGGCTAGGACGGTTGCAGTGGCGGTAATGGTTGTAGTTGCGAGCGTCGTTGCAGCTGCAGCAGTAACTGTAGAGTTGAGAGGTCCCAGTAGCTGATTGGGTACAGTACTGGATCCTGCTACTGTAGGAAATATGGACGACATATTCGTGATTGCAGCAACGCTACTTACAACAGGTGGCAGCACTTTTGTGCCCACGGTGGTACGTAATACTGATGGTATGGGTTTACACATATCTGCATGCGAGGGACCCAGAATGGCATCAAGCAGATATGCAACAAGTGATCCTGCTGTCAGACCAATGTTATAGGATAATGTCATTATGTTACCTGAAAGAAAACACAAGAATATTATCAACAAAAGTATAAAAAATTGAAAAAATAACTATACTAATTCCAAGCTAAGTTCCAATTGTGCTGTAAACAATACTTGCTGACTCCACCTATTGAGGAAACCTTGGTACTACTTTTAACCATCATATAACAGAATTGTCTATGATAGAAACATTGTTCTTAGGCAACATCATATTTTACAAAAAATTATATATGGCCAAAAAATTATATACTGGGTGTTTCTAAATTAGACCGACAAACTTTGGGAGCAGATAGTTAACCTTCATTGAAGCATATTTTGTTAAGGAACCTATAGGATGTGACGCTTCATTTCAGTGCAAGAAGGGTCTCAGAGGAAGGGATGGAAGGAAGTAGGTACATACAAATAACACACATAATTCCGTGTGTTAATCCAAATACTCCCCCCCAGGAGCTATCACCTTGACGTGGTGGGGGGGCTTAGTACCCGATGAACCAGACGACTCTACTGGGGAAGATTGACTTAGGTTAATCTTGCTGGTGGGTAAGAGGCGAGGGGAACTAAGTATAGCTCACAACGAAGGAATGGCGTCTGTATCCATATTGGGCGGCCACATCTTCGTCAAGTCAAGTCTTCAACGGTCAACAGGGCGACAAGGAATAGCACAGCTAAACTTGTAGGGCTTGAAGAGCGGAAGAAGCAGCCCTCTCTTGGGGGGTGGATACCCAGAGGAGCATGTTTGGAGGCTCAGAGGAAGCAGCCCTTCCACCATCCTTGTCCTGCGAAGCGCTCGTAACGCTTCCAGGAGACATTTATCTTACTGAGAAGCTTCATGGAAATCAGCCGGATTGTCATAAAAGGAACCGACCCAAGCAAGATAAAAGGATACGATTTGGAATAAAGGACATTTTGAAATTAGGAAATTGGAACGTTAGGGGAATAAATACAAAAAGAAGAAGAATTAGAAAGAGAATTAAAGAAAAAAGAAATAAATATAGCAACAATAACAGAAACAAAAAAGAAACTAAAAGGAACAAAGGACTTACAACACTATACTATGTTGTATAGCGGAGTAGAACAGACAACAAGAGCGCAGTGTGGAGTAGCAATTTTAATAGATGAAAAATGGAAGAACAAATTGAATAGCTATGAGTTTATAAATGAACGAATCCTGATAGCCAGATTTAAAATTGAAAGAGGATATATGATGATAATTGCTGTGTATGCCCCAGAGGAAGGCAAGAAAGAAGAAACAAAAAATTTTTATAAAACATTACAAACATTAGTTGATAAATATACAAAAGATCATCATTTAATAATAAGTGGAGACTTAAATGCCAGAGTAGGCAATGTCCCTATACCTAATGTAATAGGAAATAATGGAGAAATAACAATAAATGATAATGGACAGGATTTGAGACAGTTTTCAGCCTATAATCAATTAAAAATAATGAATACCTATTTCCGAAAAAAGGACATACATAAATATACAAGAAGTGGATATAACTCAAGATCAATAATTGACTATTTAATCGTAAACAACAAGCTAGGAGCCTTGGTAAAAGATGTGAGAGTACATAGAGGAAGCGATATATACTCTGATCACTATCTCGTGATAAGCAAAATAAACATAATAGCTAAATGGCGGAAAAATAACATAAAGAACAAAAGAAACCAAGAAGAAGTATATAAAATATATTTATTACAAGATCAAAGTATTAGACAACATTATGAAAGCAGAATGAATAAATATATATCAGAGATAGCGACGTCAGAAGATATAAATATTGAATGGGAAAATATATCAAATGTAATACATAAAACAGCAAATGAGATATTAGGAAAGAAAAATAGAATAAGGAATAGGAAGGGCTTGAGAACTTGGAATGCGAATATACAAAATGCAGTGAATGAAAAACAAAAAGCATATCATACATACTTACGACTGAAAAACAGAAGAATCTTATGAAGAATATAAAATGAAAAGGAGAATTGCTAAAAGCATTATAAGAAAATCCCATCAGGAGTCATGGGATAAATTTATAAGCTCAGTAGAACATGATATGTATGGAAGACAAGAAATAGGTTATAAATTAGTGAAACATCTAAATCAGACTGAGAAAGATTCTGCCAGATTGAATATAATCCCAGAACAAGAATGGATCCAGCATTACGAAAACTTTGGAAAAAGGAGGAAATTGAAGGAAAGAGAACAATGAGGAAGAAATAAAGTGGAAAATATTGATGTAATAGACATAAATGAATTAGAAATGGCTTTGAAAACCACTAAGAATAGGAAAGCAACAGGATTAGATAATATAAATATGGAATTAATCAAATATAGTGGAATATTGTGTAAACTACGAATACTTCATCTAATTAATATATGTTGGCAGACCTATGGGATTCCAACCACTTGGAAAACAGCAATTGTCAAGAATATATTCAAAAGAGGAGACCGGAGAAATTGCGAGAATTACAGAGGGATTAGCTTAATGAATACTGGCTACAAAATATATACGAAAATAATAAATAATAGATTGAGAAACATAACAGAAGTAATAATAAGTGAAAATCAAAGTGGATTCAGAAAGGGAAGGTCATGTATAGACAATGTCTTTACACTGAAACAACTCATAGAAAAGAGAAGAGAACATAACTTAGAAACTCACATAGGATTTATAGATTTGGATAAGGCCTTCGATCGAGTAAACAGACAAAAATTATGGGAAATATTACGAATGAAAGGATACCCGCTGTGCCTTGTTGAAACAATAAAGACATTATATGAAGACACAAATATAATTATAGATACCGGATTCAAAAGAACAGATGCAATCAAAACAAATACTGGATTACGACAAGGATGTAGTTTATCACCCACTTTGTTTAATATATATATAGACGATATTTTTAATAAATGGAAAGTTTTAGTAAATCCAGGAATAAGAATGGATAATAAAATGTGCATAAATAATCTTTTATTTGCTGACGATGTAATCATAATACAGAAAAATGAAGACGACTTACAGAAATCAATGCATGCATTAAATGAAATATGTAAATTATACGATCTAAAAATTTCTGTAAGGAAAACGAAGACCATGGCTTTTAGAGGAAGAGATCCAGTGAGAACCAAAATTATTTTAGAAAATCAAAGTATAGAACAGGTGTCTAGTTTCAAATATTTGGGCTGTGATATTGGCTACAATGTGGAAAGAGATATTGACTCCAAAATAAATAAATTTCAGACGGTGTGTGGAACAATACAGAGAACATTCAAAAATAAAATTAGAAAAGAAACCAAGATAAAAATGTATAATGTTATGGCGGTTCCCACAATATTGTATGGATGTGAAACTTGGGCTCCAGTGAAAAGACAGAAGGATAGAATACAGAAGGCAGAGATGCGGTTCCTAAGACAAGTAAAAGGATGTACAAGACTTGATAGAATAAGAAATGAGGATATAAGAGAAGAATTGAAAGTACAGCCTTTATTGGATAAAGTCACGAATTACAGACAGAAATGGATTGATCACATGGATGGAATGAGCAAGGAGAGATATCCATTGTTAGCCAGAAATTATCAAGCAAGAGGAAGGCGTGATGTTGGAAGACCTAGAAGACGTTGGGCTGATGCAATATGAAGTCGGAACGGGCAATTGCCTAATCCCTGGAGTGATGATGATGATGATGATAATCCAAATACTTTATAGGCAAGCAGAAATGTACTTAATTCTAAAAAAATTAATTAATTAATTAAATAAAGCATGGACAACATGAAAGCAGAATATCGGCTTGTGAAATGAGATTCATGTGCAGAACAGCAGGTTACACCAGATCGGATTGGAAAAGGAACACCGATATCTTAAAAGAATTGAAGACTACGCCAATTTTGGAATATATTAAACAGTACCAACTAAATTAGAAACACCATCTTGAAAGAATGAGTTTAAATTGGATCCCCAAAGCTGTTTATAATTATATACCAAGAGGACGAAGATCTCTGGACCGTCCTATGAAATGCTGGAGGGAAAATTTTCTATAGGATCATAACAGGCCTTGGCTTAATACTTGGAAGGAAGAAGAAGAATTAAATAAATACTCACTCCAGTGTTACATTGTCAGTAAGGATCCAGTTTATTGTCCCATCACAACAAATGCTGGAAAACACGTTCATTGACATCCAGACAAATAGTTCATCAATGTGCCATACTTTGATGTATCCTTCCAAAGATGCCAAGAGATTCCCTTATTTCAGCTGCTGCGCTGACAATGCATGCTACAAGATCTTCTTATGAGTCAATATCGGTTTCGTAAACCATTGCCTTCATTGAGCCCCACAAAAATAAATCTAGGCAGATCAGGTCAGGCAAGCATGCCAGCCAGGCAGTGGGCCCATAGATAGTACCAATGGATGTAAACTAACTAGCTGTAATAGATTCCAAATGCTACTGAGCTCCAGAAGTAAACAAACCAAGTGATAGTAGTAATGACAAACCCCTCTTGCACTGAAAGGAGTGTTTATCCGTTTCCTTCAATCCCTTCCTGTAAGATCCCTCTAGCCCTGAAACAAAGTGTTTCAGCCCATAGGTTCCTTAACAAAATATGCTTCAATGAAGGTTATCTATCTGATCCCAAACTTTGTTGATCTAATTTAGAAACACCTTGTATATGGATCTACCTAATTAGAACATTAATTTTTATTAAAAAATTAAATTAAAATGTTTTATACATCATCTCATATCCAGTCTCCTAATTATACCGATTTCAAAGCCTGGGCAGCTTCATCTTCAGTAATTTCTTGTCGACTGAACAAGAAGCTGCCCAGGCTTCGAATCCGGTATAATCAGAAGACTGAATATCAAGTGTGTTTAACACATTTTAATTTAAATCTTAAATTAAACCTTTTTCCTATAAAAGTTTAATTTAATTTCTATTATTGAATGTAATGTTGTTTTTGAAAAGGAAAATTAACGCTTGAACTAGGAATCGAACTCTGCATCTCTGACTCTGTATATCTGCATGCAGTCCATTCATTACACCATTCAAGACACTATACATGTGCTAATTTTTTTTTTCCACTTATACAATTCTTTTATGTCCAAAGGCAGATAGGCCATGCTATTATCAATGCCATCAGACGACTTCTATCTTCTTCACTTCACGGGCTATGCAGAAATTGCCTGTTCTGCCTCACAGTTGTTCTGTCCATATTTTCACTGGCCTTCCTACATTCTTGAACCTCTTGGCTTGTAGTTGAATGTTGCTATTGGTAATCTTGTTACATTCATTCTTTCTACATGTGTAAACTATTTCTCTCTGTATTCTTTGATTTTCTCATTCAATGGATATATATTTAACTCTGTTCTTATATCTTCATTCTTTATCCAATCCAATCTTGTGCAGCCTTTTGTTCTTCTAAGGAAGTTCATTTCTGCACTTTGTATTCTACTTTGTAATTTTTTGGTCATTACCCAAGTTTCACTCCCATAAAGTAGTGCAGGAACTGCCAATGTTTTATAAAACTTCAGTCTAGTACGACTTCTATTCAAAGTATTTTTAATGACTATTTAACTCATGCCCCAAATGGGAGTCAATGACCAATCACGTTTCAATGATTTCTGTTTTACAACCAATCAGAGTCGTGTTTCACGAAATATTTATCAGTGTTAGGATTATCATATATTAAACAAAGCTCCTCCTTTTTAATATTCTGAACAGGTCTGACCGTTATTTTGCAGTGACTGAGCCTATAACAAATACGGCTACCAGATTGTATATAATAGTGCTTACATGTCAACATTTGTAGCAATTGATTATACCACCAAAAAAAGAAACCACTGTTTGCACTTTCTTAAATGTATTTTTTCCCAGGTAATAATCGAGAAAAATATAATTGTCATATTTACATCATACGACATCAAAATTGAATTATATACAGATTGATGTGTTTCATTTTTTCTCCACTAGAGAGCATTCTTACAATATTGCGTTCCTTTGGCAATAAATAGTATGATCTGGTTGCAGTGATAAACAAAAGAAGCAGTAGAAGCGTACCTATCGTTTCTCATTTGTTTTCAAACATCGCCGTTTACATTAAATATATAAATATTTTAAAATAACTATAGTTAAATAATGATTTGTGAGTAAACAGCTTAATTTTATTCGTTAAATAGTCCTAACAAATGCCACTCTTGATTTCCAAATTCTCTAGATAAATTCACTCCTCACTTCGTGAGTCGTGAATTTATCGATAATTTGGAAATCACTCGTGGCATTACTTATGATAATTTTACATTACTTTTAAGCAGTAAAACTTAATATTTTGATGTGCTGCAGTGGACTAGTGGTTATGCTCCTTGCCTCTGGTCCAGAGGGTAATGGGTTCAATTCCGGCCAGGGCCGATGGATTTTTTAGGATGGAAAAATCCAAGGAGCAAGTTCTCTGGAAGGGACTTTAAGCCATGGGTCCTGAGTCTGAAGATTTTCAGGCTTGTAAAAAGATCCTCTAGGCAAAATGTATTCATCTCAACATCCTAGTAATATTAAATTAAAAGATTCTTACCTCTCCTCACATTATTCTGTTAAGTAGATCGCGATTTCAGGCCTATAGCAGGCCCATCTTCAGTACACTGTTGTTGACCGGTGTTATGTCCCTCGGAAGAACCACTTCTTCTTCCCTCTGTTGGTGGACCGATGAACCTCTTGATAAGGTCAAAATTTGCGGGAACTTCGAAGTTCATAAGTTTTCCTTTGTTTTTCTGAATGTGGATCTTTTCCCAAACTGTAAGTTCCTTAGGTGTCTCTATTTGTTTAATTAGACTAACTTTTGATTCAATTCGATGTTTTTCGTACCAAGCATGAGCAGCTACTGCTGACTTTTCCAATTCTCCATTTTTGACATTTCTAAGATGTTCCTTCACCCTTGTTTTCAAATTTCTTTTCGTTTTTCCTATATAAATTTTGTCACACAATCTTTACATTTGATCTGATAAATTCCTGATTTATTTTCTTCTTCAATTTTTTCATTTTTGTTGGTTTTAATTATCCTATTAAGGCTGTATTCATTCTTAGGTGCTAATCTTATATTCAACTTTTTGAAAATTTTTTGAAATTTGTAGTGTTTCAATGGATGGTAAGTGAATTTCTTGAATTTTATTTTTTCTGTTTGTTTTATCAGTGTGCTTTCATTAATTAATTTTTGTCTTTTGAAAAAAGACTCTTTTGTCAAAAGACAAAAATTAATTAATGAAAGCACACTGATAAAACAAACAGAAAAAATAAAATTCAAGAAATTCACTTACCATCCATTGAAACACTACAAATTTCAAAAAATTTTCAAAAAGTTGAATATAAGATTAGCACCTAAGAATGAATACAGCCTTAATAGGATAATTAAAACCAACAAAAATGAAAAAATTGAAGAAGAAAATAAATCAGGAATTTATCAGATCAAATGTAAAGATTGTGACAAAATTTATATAGGAAAAACGAAAAGAAATTTGAAAACAAGGGTGAAGGAACATCTTAGAAATGTCAAAAATGGAGAATTGGAAAAGTCAGCAGTAGCTGCTCATGCTTGGTACGAAAAACATCGAATTGAATCAAAAGTTAGTCTAATTAAACAAATAGAGACACCTAAGGAACTTACAGTTTGGGAAAAGATCCACATTCAGAAAAACAAAGGAAAACTTATGAACTTCGAAGTTCCCGCAAATTTTGACCTTATCAAGAGGTTCATCGGTCCACCAACAGAGGGAAGAAGAAGTGGTTCTTCCGAGGGACATAACACCGGTCAACAACAGTGTACTGAAGATGGGCCTGCTATAGGCCTGAAATCGCGATCTACTTAACAGAATAATGTGAGGAGAGGTAAGAATCTTTTAATTTAATATTGAATTGAACCTCACAGTGATAATTCCTATAAAAAAAAAAAAAAAAAAAAAAAAAAAAGGGTTAATCCTAGTAATACTTTAGCTACCTGCTAGTTGTATCATTGAGTCGGTATGTGGACCACATGCCATTCATGACATCTATGGGCAAATAAGATAACTAGATTAATTTTATCTAGTAACTCCTAACAAAGGAGAGGCTATGGCTCAACATTGGGCTTTGTAAGAATTAAATTAATATTTTTATTACCTCACCTCATATCCTTTTTCTTCTAGACTGCAGTTTTGGAGCTATATCTCCATCATCAGTAGCCTCTCGTCAACTGGTGTTATGTCGTTTCTTGACGGTTTTCTTCTTCTTTCATGAGTTTGCAAACTCATGAATTTCGAAACTCCCGCAAATTTTGATTTGATCCAGAGGTTCATCGGTCCACCGATAAAAGGAAGAAGAAAACCACCAAGGAACGACATAACACTGGTCGACAAGAGGCTACTGATGATGGAGATATAGCTCCGAAACTGCAATCTGGAAGAAAAAGGATATGAGGTGAGGTAATAAAAATATTAACTGAATTCTTAAATTAAACCTCATAGTGTTTTTCCCTGTGAAAGTTAAATAAATTGGATGTTGCCATTATAAATAGATATATTTAGTTTAACATATTCCAGTCCTGGACAAATTTATTTTCTGAAAAGAAAAATTAATGTTTGAACTGGGATTTTCTTTCTTAGTTTTTTTTAATATGGATTCTCACTCTTTGGAAAAAAATTGTGGACCTCTGTCTCTACATTTTCAGCATGCAGTCCATAGTATTGGGTCTTGAATGATGTAATGGACTGCATGCTGATGTACAGAGTTAGAGATCCAGGGTTCAATTCCTAGCTCAAGCATTAATTTTTCTTTTCAGAACACAACATTACATTATTTTTTTACATACCTGTGAGTTCTCTATGCTCCTCTGACACTCTGCTAGGAGCTTGAATCATAGGTACACTTCCCACGAGTCCATTTGTCACTCCCAGAAGGAGTGAAAACAACATAGGATATCCCTCACCAGGAATAAGAGGGTTTCCTCTAGGAGTTGCACATAACAACAACAAAGGTACTAACAGTGTACGTAACCAGGCAAACACTATTAGTTGCGTCCGTGACCAGTCATAAGGTACTGAAGCTAAAACCTATTTAAAAATATAAAAATTATTTATTAGTCTACTTTAAATACACTGATTGCCGTTAAAAATCCATGACATCTTACTACAAATAGAAACATTTTAATGCATATAAAAAACTATCCATAGCTCACATACCTCATATTGACAGCATTATATCCTGAGGAAGAAAATTTAATATCGCAGGTGGCCAGTAGGTAACTTGATGTCACATGAATTATTGAATTAATTTTAGCTTATATTTAATAAGATCTCCTCAATATAATGTATCAGTTAAAACATATTAATCTATATTTGAGTTTGTATTTTTTTATAACATTCTTACCTCATATGATTGTTTTGTCGGACATATGTTTCAAAGCTGTTGCTCCATTGTCAGCGTTTCACAAACTGATTTCTTCTTTTCTTCAAGTTATTGGCCCTGGATCTGTGTCCCAAAGAACTTGGTAATGAGGCTCCTTTCTCCAGGAATTTCAAAGTTCATAATTTTCTTCTTGTTCTTCTGTATATAGATTTTTTGCCATATCATGAGTTCATTGGTATTTTCTAACTGTTTTAATAATTTTGTATTTAGATCTATTTTGTGTTTTTCTGTCCAAACGTGAGCTGCTACTGCGGATCTTTCTACTTCACCTTTTTTACATTTCTTATGTGTTCTTTAGTTCTAATGTTTAAATTTCTCTTTTGTTTCCCTATTACTTTATCACAATCTGCACATTATATTTGATATATTCCTGATTTTTTATTATCTTCAATTTTTTTTCATTTTTGTTGGTTTTTCATAAGCTTTTTTAGGCTATAATCATTCTTTGGTGCTAAACTGATGTTGAATTTCCCAACATTTTTTTTTTTGGAATTTATTGTGTTATAAAAAATACAAACTCAAATATCAAATTAAACCTTATAATGTTACTTTCTAATGATTTTAAAATATTAATCTATTTAAGAAAAATTGTTATCACCTCATCACATATCCTTCTTCTTTTTAGACTGATTGTAAATTTAAGGCCATTAATTAGAAATTCCCAAGGAAAAGAGTTTAATTTAACTTCATCAATCAACCTAAAGAGGGAAGATGAAACAACCTGCAGGATCACCATTCACCAATGTAACAGTCGGAATGAGTTGAGAAGAATGCGACTATTATAAAACATGTTCTCTAGAATTCTATAAATTATAAAGTGAAGAGTCTATATCTGACTCTTAATTTTATTTGTTGAAAAGTTGTTTTATACTTGTATTAATTGCTGCTATTTCTCCAGTGAAATTGGTTGCATTTGGGCTTACTGATATATATATATATAGGTTGAAGAATTTGCAATGTATTCCAGCATTCTCAGTTTTATCCATATCAACTCATTTTGTGGGAAATACCTATACCTAGCAAAATTGTTTTGGATGATGAAATTTTAGAACAAGTAAATGAATTTAATTATTTGGGTTATAATTTAACATTTCAAGATGAAGCTGATATATCAAAGAAAATAACAAATTTCACAAAAACAACGGGGATAATTAACAGTATAATGAAACCATCTTTAGTACAGAAGAACATAAGATTACGACTTTATAAGGTTATCACAAGACCAGTATTAAGATATGATAGTGAAGCATGGACAATTCAAAGAAGAGATGAAAGCCGAATAACAGCAAATGAGGTGCGATTTATGTGCCATACAGCAGGCTATACAAAGTGGGACCATAAAAGAAATGAGGAAATTATGGAAGAGTTGGATGTAGAACCCATTCTTCACCACATACAAAACTACCAGAACAACTGGAAAGCCCATCTTCAACGAATGCCATCTCATAGAATTCCAAAAGCCATGAAGATCGCTGGGACGTCCAAAAAAGCGCTGGATAATATTATTTCACTTCATTTTTTTGTTTTTAGTATGAAGGATTTGTCTGCCTTCAGACATTTAAAGAAAATCCACTGCAATCCTACAGAATATATGTGCAACAAAAGGTTACAGCAGCAATTAGAGCAATATACAGAATCAACCATCTCCAGCAATCATCAACAGAAACAGCAATGACACTATTCAAGACAGTCATAACTCCCATAGCAACTTTTGAAATTAATATAATATGGGACAAACTTACAAACAGACACCTGGCACAACTAGAAACAGTAAAAGCATTCTTCATGAAGTGAGTGCTGGGAGTTAGAAAAATGGCACCTTCGAGAATGACTTACATCCTAATGAGAGAGACCTTCTTCATTGAAGACATTAGACGGCAGCTATTCCTACCGAACACCTGCGCATACGAGACAATCATGCAAGGACTACAGGAGAAGAGAATTGATATCTGCAGTGAATTCTACACAACAGAGACTATGTGTACAAGAGAGTGGACACAACCAATCTACGAGATGAGGCACATCCTAACACGATACGCAATCCATGATTTTCACCACAATATTTGCTGCATGAAGAGATTCCATGAGCCAAACCAAGAATGCATATGTGAACTGTGCATGTGAATGATATCACGTCAAAAAGTGTACAGAAAGACATTTATCTTTCAATAAGTTTTGCATAGACTAAATAACTAATCTTTTGCACATTTGTGTGCATTTACTCTCATTCATTCATTCATTGATGAGGATTCGAAAAAATATTTAAACAATAATTTGATGGCTACAGCCTCAATAGTTTCTTTCCTTTGGAATTTGCTATAATGTAAAATATTTGATATTAACATACCTTTCCTACAAGATCAGCAGCATTGAACACTGCCATGAGAATAACGGGCATCCAACTTCCAAACTTGCAGCTGACAATCTCACTTTCTATGCCTGGATACAAACACAGTGTCACAAAGTACGCCAGTCCAATAGACAGCATGTATGGCCAGATAGTCTTCGCCACTTCCCAGCGAGCCATAAACCCTCCTGAATAAATCAAAATAAATATTATCAAACATTTCTCACTGAAAGACAAATTATATTTGAAGAGAAAAATATATTCATTCAACATTTCAAAGAAGTAACATTTAGTTTATTGTTGATTTTCCTTGGATGTGACATATCCTCTTTATTATTTTATTTGAAATTAAGTTTTATTTCACTTTTATTTATTTGAGTGCATGGAACCTTACCTCGATACTAGAAATGAAAGGAATTCCTCAACACCTTATAAGAGACATTCAGAGTTTATATATAGAAACAAATTTTAAAATAGACTGCGGAGATAAAATTAGTAAACAAAACATAGAAATAAACCAAGGAGTAGGACAAGGGTGTCCATTGTCACCAGTATTATTTAATTTATACTTGGACCATGTCATAAATGAATGGCAAGAACAAATTAATATAAATAGTGTATTGACAACTCTTCGTTTTACTGCTTTTTGCAGACGATCAAGTCTAAAATGACCAGCATCATAAAATGCTTTAAACAACAAGTTCCCTGTACATACTTGAAATAATATCTCTCTAAAATACAAGTTAAGAATATCTACATCTGAAACAAAAATATTAGCTCTGAAAGGAAAATGTGCAATAAGAACAAAAATAATGATAAACAATGTAATTATAGACCAAGTTCAGAATTTTAATTATTTGGGATGTCATTTAGGTAATGACAGAAATTTAGATAAGCACACTAAAATACGATTCAATTATCTATGCGGCACAATTAAACGCACTTTATTGAATAAGACTAGAAAAGAAACTATTTTGAAGTTTTACAAAGTATTGGCAGTTCCATCTCTTATCTATGGCTGT
This sequence comes from Diploptera punctata, assembly GCA_030220185.1. Taxonomy (NCBI): domain Eukaryota; kingdom Metazoa; phylum Arthropoda; class Insecta; order Blattodea; family Blaberidae; genus Diploptera; species Diploptera punctata. The sequence continues at coordinate 251,940 of JASPKZ010005677.1, read as the reverse complement.
GAAACCTGAACATTAACAAAGGCAGATAGTAAACAAATAGAGGCTGCTGAAATGAAGATGTTGAGAGCAATAGCAGGATATCAAAGAACCGATAAAAAGAAAAACGAAGATATAAGAACAGAACTTAATATATTTAATCTCTGTAAAAGAATAAAATATTATCAAAATGCTTATCTTCAGCATGTATTACGAATGAATGAACAGTACATACCAAGAAGAATGTATAATTATAAACCAAAAGGGAGAAGAATGTTGGGAAGACCATTGAAGAGATGGAAGGACCAATTCGACCTATAATGAGATCAGAACAGGCCATTGGGCTTAATCCTTGTTGTTGATGATGATGATGTTGATTTTTACTTTAGCAATGGTATCTATAAAGTTAAAGATATCAGTTATATTAATCTGTATAGTTCTTGATAATTAGAAGATACATATGTACACAATATTTTAAATTAACACAAAAAAATTATAATTATATCAGAATGAGATATATAATTTTTTATCGCAAGTTACTTTTTACCCCTGTTCACAATAGAGTCTTCTTAAGTGTTGTGTGTGTAATATCGTATCACCCTACAGATGAATACCAGCCTCAGTGGACTAGTGGTTATGTTCTTCACCTCTAGTCCCAAGCTTTGCGTGTTCAAATCCAGTTGGCATCAATGGATTTTTTAGATGGAAAAATCCAAGAGACCGAGTCCTCCGGGAGGAACTTTAAGTCATGAGTTCCAAGTCTGAAGATTTTCGAGCTCATAAAAGAACCTCAAGCCTAAATTAGTGCCTCTGAGCAAAACTTAATTGGGCTTCCCCATGCAAGTAATACATTAATTTGCCTAGTATATCTCTCTTTGAGGTGATGTGCTAACCACATGTCACTCACAGACATTTGTAGGAAAATAAAAAATCTCAACTCGTGTCCAACTCAGGGCTGGATCAAGGGATGAGATGCGATGAAGCCCCTTATATTGGAGATCTGTGAATAACAAGGATGCCGGGTGACCATGCCTGATGCACCATCACAGGGGCAGATGAATAACATGAAACGAAATGAATGATATGAGAATGGAGAAATAGTGGAATGAAATTTGTGGCAGGGGAAAGTGGGAGAAACTCTAAAAAAAACCTACCTAAACTCTATTTCTTTCACCACGAAACCCATATGGAGTAACCAAGAATGCAAATTTGAGATTCCACAAGTAAGAGCTGAGAGTCCAACCGCATGTGCCATAGAGTCAACATTGAAGGGAAATAAGCATAACTACTGTAATAATTAAGATATTTGGTCTGTGTATTCTTACCTCTTATGGTTGTTTCTGTTGAACATATGTTTCAAGCAAGTTTTTTGAATCTGGAATCATCTTACCTCAATTTAATGTTGATTTGTTCTCAAACATGTTTCGATATCTTCTATATTATCGTCACCTAGAAGATATATTGAAACATGTTCGAGAACAAATCAACATTAAATTGAGGTAAGATGATTCCAGATTTAAAAAAAAACTTGATTAAAGGAAACTCAAAATATAACTTCCTAAAATAAATTGTATGTTTCAAGGCTTATGAGCCCCACCTTCAGCGATTACAGACAGATTTTTCTCAAGTTGTCAGTCCTGATTCTTGATTCCCACTTTCTCTGCCCCTGGTCAAATGAATTTATAAATGAGGTTCCTTTCTCTGGGAATTTCAAAATTCATAATTCTTTCCTTGTTCTTCTGTATGTAGATTTTTTCCCATATGGTGAGTTCACTTTTGTTTTCCATTTTAATAATTTTGTGTTTACATCTATTTTGTGTTTTTCTGACCAAATGTGAGTAGCCACTGCAAATTTTTCTACTTGCCCTTTTTTTTACATTTCTTATGTGTTCTTTAGTTCTAAGAATTATAAAAAAAGGGAAAGTAGAAAAATCTGCAGTGGCTGCTTACGTCTGGTCAGAAAAACACAAAATAGATGTAAACACAAAATTATTAAAACAGTTAGAAAAAAATTTAACTCAGCATATAAGAAAAAATCTACATAAAGAAGGCCAAGGAAAGAATTATAAATTTTGAAATTCCCGAAGAAAGGAACCTCATTAGCAAGTTCACTGGATCACAGGCAGAGGGAGCAGGAGCCAAGAATCAGGAACCGACAACTTGAGAAAAATCTGTCTGTAATCGCTGAAGGTGGGGCTCACAAGCCTTGAAACATATGTTCAACAGAAACAACCATAAGAGGTAAGAATACACAGACCAAACATCTTAATTATTAAATAAACCTCTTTATGTTACTTCATATTTTATTATTAAAATAAAACCATAACTAAATTAGATTGGTTAAGAAATTCCCACCAGGGAGCAACCATGTCACCACCTTAGAGAAGTAACAGAGATGAATACATACTTTTGAGTCCTCCCCAGGCTTTGCCTTGACTAGATCCATAGACGCTCCTCATTCTTATTACAACGTCTTCTACTTTGTACGTGGGTCCACCAGGAGCTCCAGAGCCTGGGGCATTAGCAGCTGTTGGCTCGTAGACTGGATTAGAGAAACTGAATGGTGAATACTGCCCTTGTGCAGCAGTACCTCCTGCTGGATTGTCTGAACTACTAGTTCCAGAATCTGTTGCTAGAGGACTTTGTTGTAATTTGAGCACGCCGTACTGATTCTTCATCATTCCATCAGCCTGATCTAATGGATCCATCTGAAAATATCATAACACTTATTTAACCCAACTTCCATTTAATTTTTATTATGTTATATTTAGTTTAACATGCTCCAGTCCTGGACAAATTTATTTTTCTTTTAAAAAATGGACTGCACACCAACATGCAGTGTCGGAGGTCTGGGGCTCAATTCCTGATTCAAATGTTTAACCCTTCAGAGTGGGTGGAGTTAAATGGCCAGCATTATCCTGTTGCGGGAGGAGAGTGTTCACAGGTATTTAAACCTAGCCGTTCAGTGCCAGTATTCCAATAACGCATTTAAATGGATATATCTCGAGTAATTTAAATGTTTTTGCAATTTGTTTATGGTGAACCCTTAATATAATATTTAATTAATTAAATTTGTTACGGTTCTCACGTAACAGCTCTGCATGTTCAGACTTATTTATGATTGTTGTGCCACACTTGAAGTAGGTAATTTCTAAGTTTCTCACATAAGTAGCACAGTGAATTGCACTAGGAATTCTTTTAAGACTTCAGAGAACTGTCTCTACCTAACAACACAACGAAATATTTACACAAAGAGAAGGGTCTTCAAAAAAAAACAGAATGAACTTCAAATATTGGTGTGATAAATCTTCAAAGCGTAAACCAGCTGTTTGACACTCGGGCACCAATAAGTGTATTTTTTCCTTTGTGTTTACTTTGTTCATGTTTATTACAAACACATTGCTTCTATGCGTTGACCTTCTTTCCTGTAGGGGGGGGCAGCCTTCTCCAAATGTGTCTTTCTAACACTTTGGAAACATTATTTTAGGTCGTGTGCCTTCAAAAAATTGTCTTTCTACACATGATACCTGTTGTGCTAAAAGACCTTCATCAACCCTAAATTTCAATGTCTTTTTTCTGGTTTCCAAGGTGAAACCAGTTGATGATATATGACTATAATAGCTTCACCGGAGGTGTGGACTTGAAAGATCAACATGCTACAAGCTGGGAGATCGAGGGTTCGAGTCACGGTGGATCAGGATTTTTAAACTGAACCAAACCTTCAGGCAGCACTGTGACCCCGGGGTTGACTCTGCCTCTAACTGAAATGAGTACCAGATGCTTGTTATGGGCCGTCAGACAGAGATAAGTACCCGGCTTACATCAAGTACCGATAGTCTAGAAAAAGTGGGAGCCTTAACCTCCTAATATCCCAAGGAGCTCCTAAGGTCTGTAGTGGACCACTTTATCTTTTAGATACTGAGTGAATAGTAGACTAACTACCTTTCCATAATGTAAGGATATCATCAATTGAAATATATATATCTGAAATTTACTGTTGTGGTCCTGTACTATAGTGTAAATTGGAAATAACTTTGTTGGGCCTTTATATGTACTGAATTTTGCGACATTGTTATTAAAAATGAAGAGATTTGAAAATATATTCAATTTGATAGACAAGCTAATCTACAAAAAAAAGGCGAATTTATTTTTCTAAGAAATCCTTTATTAAGTTATAAGAAAAATGTCAGAGGCCGCAAGAATAAATGCAAATATAAAATTATTTTAACTTGTTACTCAGGGCCGTCATCGATTAATATATGCACTAATATAAACTTTGAAGTCTCTACATAAAATTTATATAAATGGGAAATAATTAATGTAAACACAAAGATCATAATAAGAGTTTAAAGCAGTGTGTGCAGCTAGCATATACGTCACATCGCTCCGCATCTGGTGAAGAATTCAACCTGCGTACATGCCACGTACCTCCACGCTGACAGATTAAAAAAAATGTAAGTTTAAGATTGACTAACCAATTCTTGACAGGTGCATTCTCATTGTGGGGTGAACACTAAGAATCTTAGTGACTAAGTTCTGTCAAGGACCCAATCTCTCGGGATATAACGAAAGCCCCTGCCCAAGGATACGGGTGAAGACCTCAACGGTTGAATTGGCAAAAATAACAAGCTTCAATAAAGGTGAGACAAGCGGAAGAGGCAACCCTCCACCTGGGGTTTGTAAAGACGGAAGCATGTTCAAATGCTTTGAGGTGGCAGCCCCACCATTAGACTTACTCAGCAGCAGGCCAATTATCTTCAATGAGGAAATTTAAATAAACTCAAACTCCCCAAAGCAATATTTGGACTGAGAGAATATACAAGAATAAATGTAAATGGTTTGAACATGTACAAAAAATTCCAAATAATTACAACATATATCAGAGAAAAATTTGCATCTACATTGGAACCTGCTCCAGTACCTCAGTTAGTAAGAGCATTGGTACGGTAAACCAAAGGTCCCGGGTTTGGGTTCTGGTCAGGCAACATTTTTCTCTTCAAATTTAATTTCCAAATAATTGTTTATGAAAACAGATGCTTCATTATAAACCTCAAGGCTGAAGAAACGTTGGAAGAACATATTATGCAGTGGGAAGCGGAACAGGACAACAGACCCACACCTTGAAGATGATGATGGTGATTAACTAACCAATGTTTAAAACTGACCAAAATATGACCTAAATGTACAAATTTCAGTTTATGTATGTCCATTTATAATGGAATTCCTCTCTATTGAACAATTTATTATGAACTGAAATCTGTTTATTCTACTGAAAGAAAGATTCTGCCACGATTTTTAAATCATACAACCTCCCACTTCTATCAAGAAAACTATCAATCATTGCATGAAAAAATGTATTTTCTCACGTGAACACGAATCAGTGCAAGTCTCATAACTGTTCATCTTAAACCACTCGGTTACAGAATGGAAAATAATAATAAAAATTTCATAAAATCCATATTTATAAATCAATAGTATGAAGTTTAATGATCTATGGAGCAGAAATGTGAACTATGAATGCCAAATTAAAATCAAAATTGCAATCTACAGAAATGGATTTTTTAAGATGATCTGCACGAAAATGAACTGTAACAAAACAATTATGCAATTTGTGGGAAATAAACTATTACAATAGTTTGGACACATGAAGAGGATGAACAAAGATAGATTGTCAGTTAGTAGTTTGGAGTGGATTCCAAATGGGGAGAATAAAAGAGGGAGACCTAAGAAGACATGGATAGAGAGAATTATGAATTTGATGTGAAGGACAGGAGACTGCAGGATGGTGATTGGAAAGATAGAGGCAAATGGAGGAAGAGAATCAAAACTTAATATTGAGCACAGGAAAATGTTATATTCATTTCAAACCTATTGAATAATAATCATCATCCGGTATCGTGGCAGCTGCCGCCATCTTCTGGAAACTAAACGCCATTCCTATTGAATAATAATAATAATATTTTTTTTTAATTAGGAGTATTCCACAATACAGCGTTTTCCTTTCAACCCAAAGTCTAGAGCATCTTTTTCCCTCAGATCTGTAACCTCCATAATAATAATTTTCAGGCTAGAACAAACATAATTCGGAATGAAAATGGGGATATGATTGCAGATTCCAGGAGTATATTAAATAGATGGAAAAGTTACTTTAATCAGTTATTAAATGTACACACAGAACAGGATATTGAAGAGGATAATTTACAGACAGCAGAAATGCTAGTCGCAGAACCAAGTGCATTAGAGGTTGAAATGGCGATAGAAAAATTGAAGATGTATAAAACATCAGGTTCAGATGAGATCCCAGCAGAACTGATAAAATCAGGGGGAGAAAAATTGATGGACATGATATTCCAGTTGCTTAGCAGGGTTTGAGAAAAAAGAAGCTCTTCCAGATGAATGAAAAGAATTGATTATCATACCAATTTATAAGAAAGTAGATAAAACTGATTGCAACAACTACAGGGGCATCTCATTACTTTTAACTTCGTACAAAATTCTAACAAATATATTAGTAAGCACACTTTCTCCATATATTGATGACATTCTAGGAGATCATCAATGTGGATTTAGAAAAAACAGGTCTACAACAGATCAGATTTTAAGTATAAGACAGATTTTAGAAAAGAAATGGGAATATAATGGTACTGTACATCAACTAAACGTAGATTTAAAAAAGGCATACAGTTCAATTAAGAGGGAGAAGTTATATAGTATCCTGCTGGAGTTCAGAATTCCTAAAAAGTAAATTAGACTTATATATCTAAATGACACAAAGAGTAACGTGCGTGAAGGCAAACAGTTTTCAGATACTTTTGAAATCCAGAATGGGTTGAAGCAAGGAGATTAATTTTGTACTAGAACATGCCATCAAATCTTCAGAGGATGAAGAAGGCCTGCAAATAAATGGTATTAATGAGCTGTTAGTTTATGCTGATGATGTAGTACTATTGGGTATTGGGCGATAGTGAGGAGATACTAAAGGACAACATGCACACACACACACTATTGAGTATCACTAAGAAGTTGGGACTGGAAGTAAATATCAATACAACTAAATATATGGCCACACACAAAAATACATTATATAATGGAAATGGACATCTAGTGACAAATGAGGGAAATTTTGAGGAAGTAGCTGAATTCAAATACCTAGGAACAATAATCACAAATAGGAATGAGATGCACAAAGAAATTAAACATAGGCTCAATTCTGGAAATGCATGCTATTATGCATTACAGAGACTCTTGATGTACCAGCTCCTTTCAAAAATGTTAAACTGAGAATATATAAAACTATTATTCTACCAGTTATATTATATGGATGCAAAACATGGACTCTTACTTTAAGGGAAGAAAGGAGATTATAAGTATTTGAGAATAAAGTTCTTAGGAAAATTTTTGGACCAAAGAGAGATGAACAGACAGGTGAATGGAGAAAACTATATAACAGTGAACTACATGGTCTTTATAGGAAGCCAGATATAATAAGAACAGTAAAGTCTCGTAGACTGTGATGGGCAGGACATGTGGCACAATTGGGGAATCAAAGACGTGCATGGAAGCTTCTTGTAGGAAACCAGAGAAAAACACCCAGTTGGTAGACCAAGAATGAGTGAGAGAATAACATTAACTTGATTTGAGGGAAGTGGATTATACAGGGAATGATTGGAAAACATTAGCTCAGGATAGGGATGTATGGAGAGCTTATGTCCGCGTGGCCATGAACCTATGGGCTCGATAGTGCCAGTGAGTTAGTTAATAATGATGATGATGATAATAATAATAATAATAATAATAATAATGTTTTGTTTATTCAGACAGAGTTAAAGCCATAAGGCCTTCTCTTCCACGCAACCAGAACAAAAAAAATTAAGGCTAAAAAGAATAGAAAAGAAAAATGCTTATAGTAAATTTAGAAGTAAAATAATTCTCACCAATCCAACATCTTCAGTAGGTTCAAGAACAATCTTACGAGATTCACGGCACAGTGTTATATAGAACTGTACAAAATCAGTTCTCCTAACAACTTGGTGCAGACAGAAGCACAAAGCTACTATGCCTATCGACATGATGAAAAAGATGATTGTGTTGATTCTTGCATCATCAAGTAGAAGTTTTGTGATGATTCTGTTGCCAGATACCAGGAATCCTGCAGCACCTACAAAAAGAGTAAACTTCATTAATCCAAACCAATTGAGGCTCCAAGTTTTTAAGAATCATTTTTCATCACTGTTGAGGTAACTAATCAAGTTAAACTGTACAAATGTACCTTAGCAACAAAAAGTGTGATGTAGATAGGCAAACAGTTTTCAGATATCTTTTTATTATTAATTTAATACTTGTCACTGAAGGACAAAATATATTTGATGAGAAAAATATACGTTCAGACTGGGGTTTGAACCCAGGACCTTTGGGTTTCTGTTACACGGCGACAGTTAAGCCCCACTTTAATGTAGCGTACAAGATCTCTATAGTTTAAGTGGTCTTTGGCCCGAGCGGTTGGCCTTGGTTTTGGAGGATGAATTCCACATTTAAACATGTTAAGAACACAGTAAACATTAAAATGACATATTTATTTGAAAAATCAAAACATAAAGAAATATTAGATCAACAACATATAAAACAACTTATTAAAATCAGCTAAAATCGCCATATTGTCAAGCGTCAAAATACTAAAACTGATAAAATTCAGAGAGAGAAAACAATAATTTTAAAAAATCAACTTTGGTCATTATTCTAAGTTCTTTGGACCATTTGGTCCTTTAATTAAATCTATGTATGAAAAATTACCATTTAAAAGAATGATAATAAAAAGATAAAATATTCATATTACCCATGTAGAGCTGCACTCCTCCGCAGGGGGACCGCCTTCGGTCCCCGCCGCCGTTCTGACTTCGTTAAAAAAATCGCGAATATTTATATGATAAATTTTAAGTTTCTAATCGGGGGAAATTTGGGTTGAAAGTACATGATCTAGTTCGAAACCTTCATCTATGTCAAAATGGAAAACTTTGTTCCACTTTCAGTTCTTGCAATTCACATTCACCCTTATCTAATGTGGTCATCTCTGATCTTTCTGACTAAATAATTCTGGAATCTTGTGACATGGTTTTGATCCAGGATATAAAACATTATAGATTTTGACTCGCGTTTTTTATATTATATGAGTATGACTAATTTGTATTTCAATGCGGTTATTTATTCCCTATTTTCTGATATAATACACATGTATATGTGTCTATCCTTTATCGGCTTTTTATAGTATTATTATGGCAGTTAGGCCCCAGTGTAGACATAACAGTTTCTATGCCAATGCTCTACCAACTGAGCTATCTGAGCACTCCAATCTAAATGCAATTTTTTCTCTTATATATTGTTAATTCCCAAGTGCCAAATGCTACAAACCGTTGCTCGATCACACAAATCATTTTGATGTTTTTATTATTAATTCTCACTGATGGACAAATTATATTTGAAGAGAAAAATATATACTCAGTTTGGGGTTTGAACCCAGGACCTTTGGCTTTCTGTGCCAATTCTCTACCAACTGAGCTACCTGAGCACACCAATCTAAATGCAAATTTTTCTCTTATATATTGTTAATTCCCAAGTGCCAAATGCTACAAACTGTTGCTCGATCACACAAATTCTTTTGATGTTTTTATTATTAATTCTCACTGATGGACAAATTATATTTGAAGAGAAAAATATATACTCAGATTGGGGTTTGAACCCAGGACCTTTGGCTTTCTGTGCCAATGCTCTACCAACTTAGCTACCTGAGCACTCCAATCTAAATGCAAATTTTTCTCTCCGTAATTAACAATGTATAAGAGAAAAATTTGTGTTTAGATTCGTGTGCTCAGATAGCTCAGTTGGTAGAGCATTGGCGTAAAAAGCCAAAGGTCCTAGGTTCGAACCCCAGTCTGAGCATATATTTTTCTCTTCAAATATAGTTTTCAAATACTCTTGAAATTCACAATGGGTTAAAGTAACGAGATGCACTATCTCCCCTAATATTCAGTTTTATATCAGAACATGTTATCAAATCTATAGAGGATGAAGAAGGCCTACAACTCAATGGTATAAATAACCTGTTGGTATATGCTGATGATGTACTATTAGGCCATAGCAAGGTGATACTAAGAACTAACATGCATTTTATTAAGTAACACTAAGAAATTGGGACTGGAAGTAAATATTGATAAAAACAAATATATGCTCACATATAGAAATGCATTATATAATGGAAATGGACAGTTAATGATGACAAATGAGAGAAATTTTGAAGAAGTGCTGAATTCAAATACCTAGGAACAATAATTACAAACAGGAATGAGATGCACAAAGAAATTAAACATAGGCTCAATTGAGCAAAACACATTATTATATATTACAGGGATATATGTTATCACAACTTCTTTAAAAAATGTTAAATTAAAAATAAATAAAAATGTTATTCTACCAGTTATATTATATGGATGTGAAACATGGATTCCTGCTTTAAGGGAGGAGAAATGATTTGATTATATGAAAATAAATATCTTAGGAAAATTTTTAGGCTAAAGAGAGATGAACAGACAGGTGAATGGAGAAGACTGCATAACTGAGCTACATGATCTTTATGGGAAACCAGATGAATTAAGAGTTAGCGACAGTAATCTAGTGGTTTTATACCTTGTCTCTAGTCCTGAGAGTTAAGGTCCAAACCTGGCCGGGGTCAATGGATTTTTTTAGGATGGGTAAACCAAGGAATAAGTCCTCCTGGATGGACTTTAAGCCATGGGTCCCAAGTCTAGATATTTTCAGGCTCATGAGACAACCTTAAGCCTGAAAAAAGAGGCATCTAAGCAAAATTTACCGATCTTCAACACCCAAGTAATACCTTAGTTGCCTGCTACATATCTCTTTGGAACAGAATGCTAACCACATGCTATTCATATCTGTAGGGAAGTAAGTATAACCAAATTTATTAAATTAATATTAAGAAGCTAAAGCTGTTACTATGATTGAAATAAGTAAATTAATGTACACAACTAAATTATTCTAATCAAATGGTAAAGAGAAAAATTTATGCCTGAACTGGGAATCGAACCCCGAACCTTCAGATTTTCTTTCTACCATTTGATTACAATAACCAAATTTGTTTGGTTAAGAAATTTCCTATTAAGGAAACCTACAAGATCATCAACTGCCGATTCAACAGTTAGGAAGTATTGAAAACGGCACATAGAGTGCTGAAACCATGGTCTCCAATAAAACTACAAATATGAGGTGAGTCACAAAAAATCTAACTCATAACAATCATAAAAACGACATCAGATGTCAGTTCAGAAGATAGTGTTAATGGCAAAATTTCAACAGTTGGAATTAAGACTGAATATGAAGGTGAATTGATCCAGGATATAAAACATTATAGATTTTGACTCGCGTTTTTTATATTATATGAGTATGACTAATTTGTATTTCAATGCGGTTATTTATTCCCTATTTTCTGATATAATACACATGTATATGTGTCTATCCTTTATCGGCTTTTTATAGTATTATTATGGCAGTTAGGCCCCAGTGTAGACATAACAGTTTCTATGCCAATGCTCTACCAACTGAGCTATCTGAGCACTCCAATCTAAATGCAATTTTTTCTCTTATATATTGTTAATTCCCAAGTGTCAAATGCTACAAACCGTTGCTCGATCACACAAATCATTTTGATGTTTTTATTATTAATTCTCACTGATGGACAAATTATATGAAACTGGTATTGTAAATTCAAGGAATTTTATGAGGTGAGATATAAAAACATTTTCTCCATGTCATTATAAACTGAAAAAAAACCTCATAGTGTTACTTCCCACTTTGATTTTAAAATGATTAAATACGAAGTATACTTACTCTCACCAGCCATAACAGCTTGGGTGTAGCGACTTGGCAGCATGCTTGTATAACCATAAAAGCTTGATTGTTGCACTGAAAAATAAATTATTGATCAGATGACATAATTTCGATCCTAAGAGCAAACAGAAAGTTCTTTAGGAAATCCCTTCAACACCCGCCCCCAAAAAGTAGAAGTGGTTTCTTCTGCTGGGAAAATTATGGTTATTTTTTTTTAATTCATGGAATGGTTTATAAACATATACCTGCACACACAATAGTAACTGGGCAATACTTTAGATATTTACTGATAATTCTGCAAGGCCATATCAGGCACAAAAGCTCACATTTCTGTGTAACAAGCTCTTCCTTCCTTTCTAGGGTTTTTACCAAAATGAAGAATGTTGCAACTCGATAATGCAGGGGCAGCTCGTAGCTTTGAAGTTAGGTGAAGAGCTTGTAAGAAAAATTATTTACACACATGCTTATATTAACTATTATTAAAAGCAGCTATTTATTGTATATCAAATCAATCCTAATATCCTTTAAGGTTACTAAAACCAACATTTATGATAAGGAAAATAAGGTTTGAAAATAATTCTAGTAAAATAAAGTGAACTGGCACTTCACCTACTTCCCCTGAATAGCCACCCTTGCAATAATGCAAATATTGTTGCTGAATATCTTGCAAAAATCAAAGTGAAGTGTATCCCTCACCCTCTCTATCACCCCATGTGACTTTTTTCTATTCCCTAATCTGAAGAAACACCTTTGCAGTAGGTGTTTTCTATCTTCAGAAGCAGAAGTGAAGGCTTGCGGAGGCAGTTTTAAAAGACCTGTCAAAAAGGGTTTTCAGTATACCTTTGCAGACATTAAAACAAGTATATTACATCCAAAGGAAATTACTTTGAGAAGGACCATCATTTTCTGAGGCTGAATAAAGGTGTATTGCCAAAAAAATTAATGATCATTAAACCATGTAACTCGGTGCACTTCTCTTCTATGTTACATACAACTGGAGTGTTTGGTGACAAGTGTACTGACCTCTGACATAACCAAGACACAGACTGTATAGTTTAAGTATAAGAAATGCCTCGATAAAATAAACCATATATTTCTTTCTTAGCAAGTTAACACAATCCTCAATTACAATGTCAACGTAATCTTCTTTTCTAAGCAAGAACAAAATCATGTAAAACTGTAAGTTATATTGTGTATTTTTTTTTCACAGAAAGGAATTGCAATGTATGACTGTGTGTGTGTATATATATACATAAATCAGGTGTTTATTTTTCCTTTCATGTCACACACACACACACACACACACATATATATAAACACCTGAACGGGGATTTAAACCCAGACCTCTGAATTGATACTTCAGTGCACTACCACTTGCGCTACCCAGGTATCCTAGCACAAACATTTATTTTTCCTTTATATATATTATATATGTCCACCGCTGTGGTCTCGAGGTAGTGTACTGCCTTGTCACGCAGTGGGCCTGGGTTCGATTCCCGGTCGCGACAGGCTCCTGGGTGAGGTTTTTTCAGGGTTTTCCTCACCTGTAAGACAAATGTCAGGAAGCTTAGGGCCCAACAGTCCCCAAAAATCATCCGGCCATCATTATCATCAACATCCTTCATCGGTGTGGAAAGCAACGGGAAGCTACCACACCTATAATTCCCTAGTAAAGCTGTAAAGCATAGCATGAAAAAGCTATGATTGCAGTGAAAGACCTGCCCTCAGGCAGAATACTATGGAATGGAATATTATAATTATATATATAAGTCTAGTTTAACTTGAATATGTATGTCTTTATTCTAATGCCATTCACTGAATTTTATGTGCTTCGGGTTTTATGCAGGGCAGATAGATGGGGTTAATTTGATCTATTTTTATTTTACACACCATTTCGACAGACCACTTTACGAATACAATGTATTCTTGTATCGTGTACAGCATAGATGGGCGCTTGTTGTGTCACAACTCAATTTGAGTCTCAATATAGATCGAGTTACTGTGCACTGAATGGTCCTGTGCCACTGGTTGCTGTACTTTGAGTCGCAGGGTGCCCAACTCTGGTGTACAGAGAGGAGTTTATGATGACTGTATGTTTATGTTTGTATAGTGTTAAAGTGTGATGCATGAGGCATGATGATGAAGAGAAGGAAGAAGATGAAACACAGTGTCGGCACTTAGCCTATTCCTATCAGAAAGCACCTAGGGAGCCACCAGGCTTAATGTCCACATGATGAATCACAATCAACAGTACCATATGTCTTATCAATATATATATATATATATAGTGGAGAGGTTTGCAATTTAATGGAGGAATCTGGTGCACAATCTAGTGATAAAAATTGTACACCACCACCTCCCCTGGCCCTGATATTGGAAATTTTACAATTAAATTAAATTAATTTATCCCTTTAGTTGCCATGAGCTGATAGATCAGCTCTGATGCTTCTGTCCATTGCCTGCCAGATAATACACTTAAACCACTTGCAAAGTTGATCACATCGGCAGATGCAATTTAAATCTCTGACTCAAGAGATTTTACCAGTGGCATGCAGAGGGTTAAGAATTAAAATTTTCAATCTAGCTGGGTATTGAACCTGAGCCTGCTGGTGAGGAAGCATGCATACCGCCAGCTGAGCCAGCATGATGGATCCTTAACTTGAATGTCCATCCATAGTAATTCTGCTCGAAGGCAGGTCCTTCACTGCAATCATAGCATTTTCATGCTATGCTTACAGCTTTACTAGGGAATTGTAGGTGTGGTAGCTTCCCGTTGCTTTCCACACCAGTGAAGGATGATGATGATGATGATAATGATAAGGATAATGATAATGGCCATATGATTTCAGGGACCGTTTGGGCCTTAAAGTTTTCCTGACATTTGTCTTATAGGTGAGGAAAAATCCCAAAAAAAAAAAGCTCACCCAGAAAAACCCGACCGAGGATCGAACCCGGGCCCACTGCATGACAAGGCAGCATGCTACCTCGAGACCACAGCGGTGGACTAACTGAATGTAATTATCTTTATTTTTCTCAACATTATCAACAGAACTAATAGCAAAAGTCTATCTATAACAACCAGGCTTTGCCTTCTATGATTCCACAACAACTTAGTAAATATATACAACTCATAACTAGGGCAAGCGAACATAATCTAAATGTCTTGAATTATGCACATGTTAGAACTAGGATGCGAGGGGTGAAATTACATGATAGTCAAGAGTATTACTAACTTAAATAGCTATATTACTGCACAGAGTTTCACTTCCATCACTGTGGTCGTGATGTAGTGCACTGCCTTGTGATGCAGCAGTTCCAGGTTTGATTCCCAGTCAGAACAAGCTTCCTGAGTGAGGTATTTCTCCAGGGTTTTTCCTCACAAATGTCAGGTAGCATTAAGGCCCAAAAGGTCCCCAAACGTTATCTAGCCATCATCATCATCATCATCATCATCATCCTTCACCGGTGTGGAAAGCAACGGGAAGCTACCACACCTATAATTCCCTGGTAAAGCTGCAAACCGTAGCTTGAAAATGCTATGATTGCAGTGAAAGACCTGCCCTAGGGCAGAACACTATAGAATAGAATAGAGTTTCACTGTCTAATGATCATTGTTCATTGAATAATTCTCAAATTTATAATGGTATGCCTTTAATAAAATCTACAAAATTATTTGAAATTGATATCTTACCAGTACATCCAAGTGCCACAATAGCTACAGCAATTAGGTTGATGGTGTAGGAAGTGCTGGTTTCAAATATGTCCAAACCTATCTCACATATTGCCACAAAGAACAAAGTGAAGAAGGATACTAAGTAACCTGAAACATAAAATTGACTTCTCATAGTCTTCCAATTAAAATTTCTTCTTCGTTCCTCAAATCACCTTTCGGTGGATTGAGTCAAAGCATGACCCAATGTCTTTGTCCTGGGAGATGGGCAATGCTCAAGTAGAGGTTTGCTTGAAAGAATGAAGTACAGGGGGAACAAAATTTATTTCATACTATGACAATTTGAAATATTTATATTATTAAAATGAGCATAGAAAATTAACTGTTATTACACTTCTCAAACCTTTTACCACACACAGCTTTTGCTAACATAAAAACTAAAATGTATGTATGTAGCTAATGCTCTGGAGTTAACAACAAAGTTAATCTCCTTCTTGCTTCTGATAATTTTGAAGAACTGTTCTCTGTCCATTTTCACACCTTGAGAACACAATATACACTCAGGAGACATTAATACCCAATTGTATGAAGACATTTTCCTAAGTAGTCATGTCCTGTAGACAGCCTCAGTATAGCAACTGCAGATTTTTTTTGTAGTTCAGGAATTATAGATGGATTTTCTAACAGTATTTTTATATTTCTGTTTCCGACTTTTTCAATTAAATTGTTATTGTAATTATCATTAAATTTTTTCTTTATAATTCTTTTAACTGATTCATAAGAAAATGCATTTGTTACTAAACTAAAATATAGTGTGTGGTGACTCATTTTATTTTATTCAACTGGTTTTAAATGTATACAGCATCTTCCTGTGTCCAATATTAAGTTTTAATTCTCTTCCTACATTCATCTCTATACTTTCAGTCGCCATCCTGCAGTCCCCTGTCCTTCATCAAATTCATAATTCCCTCTATCCATGTCTTCTTAGGTCTCCTACTTCTTTTTACTCCCATTGTGACTCATTTTAACATAAGCAATATTAAGAATACTCTGTATATATACAATCCCAAAGCAGTAATTTCACACCTGTCACCTTTAAATAGGTGTTACTTATTCTTAAAACTCATTCATGACACGTTACTATAATTTTATTATCAAGTGCTCGACATTAGATACCAACCAACCATAAATAGAAACCTTTCAATGTACAGAAAACAGCACACATGCCTCATATTTGCAGTATTACTTTCTGGAACTAATACAAAATAAAATATCAGAAGAACAAACAGGTTTTACAGCAGGTAAATCGTGCCTTGATAATATATTTGTGATTAGGTAGATTACAGAAAAGATGTTGGCTAAGAAAAAGAAGTTCATATGGCATTTATAGATCTGGAAAAGGCATATGACTCTGTACCCATCAACAAGCTCTGGGTGGCAATGGAGAAGTTTGGAATACCTAAATTTTTTATACATTTTATAAAAAGAATGTATGATTGTAAAGCAAGTATTAAGGTTGGAAATAGAGTATCCTCAGAATTTGATATTAACCCCTCAGCGTGGTTTGCCATATATATACGAGATCGGTTTCCTCCCTTCTGTGCGGTCATTTGAAAGTCCATGCAGTACCCCTGTGCTGTAGTATTTTTAAACTCTACTCTCCAAGTAACTTATTTTAGATACATATCAAATTGTGATTAATAGAATGTAAACAATGAATGACCATTCTATTCTATTCTATAGTGTTCTGCCCAAGGGCAGGTCTTTCACTGCAATCATAGCATTTTCATTCTATGCTTTGTAGCTGTACTAGGGAATTATAGGTGTGGCAGCTTCCCGTTGCTTCCACACCGGTGAATGATAGTGATGATGATGATGGCCGGATGATTTTCGGGTACCGTTGGGGCCCTAAAGCTTCCTGACATTTGTCATACAGGTCAGGAAAACCCCCGAAATAAAACTCACCCAGGAAGCCTCCCCCGACTGGAATCGAATCTCGGTCAGCTGCGTGACAAGGCAGCACGCTACCTCGAGACCACATACCCAGTTCTAGAGTCACACAATTCATAAGTTTTAAAATCAAATTTGGCAGTTTTAAGTGGAGAGAATTGTTTGCTCCTCCATAACCATAATGATTCATCAATTACAATATCTTGATTTGGATAGTAGAGAGAATGGAATTTATTATTAAAATATTCAATGAAAGGGACAATTTAAAAAAATGAAGGACATTGGAAACCAACTTGTTTTGTGTTGTCTTAAAATGTATGGCACTATCTAACATAGAGGTCATGATTATGCATACATAACATCTCCATACTTTGCTATCCCAAATAATATTTTCCAATTATTCCTGTATAATTTATAATAATATTCTCAACTCGTGTCCAAGTCAGGGTCGGGTCGAGGGATGAGATGAGAAGAAGCCACTATATATAGAGGTCTGTGTATGACAAGGGTGTGGCCGACCACGTCTGACGCACCACCACAGAGGCAGATGAACGAAATGAAAATGATGAGATGAGTATGGAGAAATGATGGAATGAAAATGCGGCAGGGGAAGACGAGAAAAAACTCCGAGAAAAACCGGTCCAAGCTCCGTTTTTTCTGCCACGAAACCAACATGGAGTGACCGAGACTCGATCTCGGAAACCCAGCAGTGAGGGTCTTGTATAATTTATCTCCCTCAAATCCTGGTTAATATTTTTCTTGCACTTTATGGTTATTCCCCCTACTGGGCACTTTGCTTCTAGTTTTCGTATACGAAGTTCCTATATAATTTCCTATTCGTGCCACATGCCCTACCCATAGCAGCCTACGAGACTTGCAATGTTTTATTACATCTAGATTACATAGATATCACGTTATGTTCGTCTTTCTTCCAAGTTACACCTCAATTTCCTAATAGATCTCTCATTGAGGCGATGTGCTAACCACATGTATCTTGTTGACATGTTGGCAAATTAGCGTAAGTGTCAATAAATAAAACAAATAACAAAATGAAAGGGTTAATAAAATATTAATTATTATATCTGTGGTCTCGAGGTGGAATACTGTCTTGTCATGCAGTGGGCTTTGAGGCCCAAACGGTCCATGGACATCATCTAGCTTTTATCATCATTGTTACCATCAAAATCATCCCCCTGGGTGGGAAGCTACCACACCATAATTCCCTAATGAAGCTGCAATCATAGCATGAAAATTCTAAAATTACAGTGAAAGACCTGTACTAGAACAAAGCACTATAGAATATAGTAACGAAACAAAGAATGATATAGAATGGCGTCTTTCACCGGTTAATTACAAGTTATATTTCATTGTAGATGGTGATTTCCTAATACTTTCATCAAGATATAAGTTAAAATGCATCCATTTTTTAAATTGTTGCTAAAGGTTTACTTATAATTTATAATTCTAAACTTTATCTATTTATCCTTCATTCATATTTTTAAATTAAAGATTTTCATAATTCCACACATCTTACTTACTTACTCACTGGCACTATCGAAACCCATAGGGTCATGGCCGCGCGGACATAAGCTCTCTATACATCCCTATCCTGAGCTAATGCTTTCCAATCATTCCCTGTATAATCTACTCAGATTCACTATGTACAATATTTATAAAAGTTGGAGAATCTAAATTTTATTTGATATAAATTCATTTATATAATTACGGAAACTTGTTGAATGGATTATCTTGGTTAATAAACTCCCGCTGGGGAGCACCTGTGTTGGAAGTGTGCAGTACATACATTACTATTATTGCTATTATTATTATTATTACTATTATCCCTCTATTATATTTTTTAATTTTTTTTATAACTCTACACATCAAATTCGCCGGGGGCATGCCGTAGCGTAGTGGTTAAGGCACTGAGCTACAAGCCAGAGGGTCGAGGGTTCAAGTCCCGTTGGGGTCAAGATTTTTAAACTGACCCAAACCCTCTGGCAGCACTATGGCCCTGGGGTCGACTCAGCCTCTAACGTAAATGAGTACCAGACGCTTGTTCTGGGGATAAAGGCGGCCGTCACGCAGGGCTGACAATCCGGCTGACATAAAGTGCCGATTGTCTAGGAAAAGTGGGAGCCCTATCCTCCTACTACCCCAAGGGCCTCCGGGTCTGTTGTGGGATCACTTTACTTTACTTTACTTTTACACATCAAATTCGCCACGTAAATTTGTTTTAGAAGTTGGAAATGTCTGAGACATGTGATTTTTGTCTATAAACACAAGATCCACATCGGTTTTGAAAGAAAGGTTAGTTATGAGACCACACAGTGGGACACTTTACAGATATTTCTTTTCGGCAAAATAGGGCATTCACTAGTTCGAAGGAAGGGCGTAGCTGAAGAAAAAAAAAATACAAAGAGTGTCTCCTTTCACTAATAAGTAGCTAACTCACTCCACATGCCTGTCGTAAATTATGTCATAACATGAGGGGGAGATTTTTCTGCCACAGCAAGAAAAAATAAGTTTTCCAGAATGTTTTACAAACTCCATATAGGCCTTGAAAATCATAGATGTATCAACGCGTAATGTGTGGCAATCTGCATTTGGATATTTAAAAGTCCAAGCATATCAACACGTCCTTCTGCATCTGGGAAAGGAACGCCATGTTTAAATGTCCTCGCTGATGGGTTAAGGATGTGGGATGTCACCAACATTGTTCAAGATATATTTAGAAGATGTATTAATGATTTGGAATAAGTCATGTAGGGGAATGGGAATCAACATTGATGACCATTTACTGCACAATTTATTATTCACTGATGACCAGATTATAATAGGACAAGATAAAGAAGATATAGAATATATTATTAGAAAGTTGGTAGATGCATTTGAGGTAGGTGGACTAAAGATAAATTATATTAAAACAGAATATATGGTAATCGGAGGAAATTCAGAAGACCTACAAATAAATAATATGATAATTAAACGTGTTGAAGAATTTAAATATCTTGGGTCTATAATAGATAAATCTGGCACTTGTGAAAAAGATATTATTAACAGAGTAAATTGTGCAAGGAAGGCGATTAGATCCCTGAATGGTCTTTAATGGAATAGAAATCTGACCAGAAAAACAAAAAAGAGATTATACAGACAATAATAGTAGAAATTATACTTACATATGGATCAGAAAGCTGGACAATAAATGAAAGGATGCAGAAAAGAATCTTGGCGATGGAAATGGATGGATTATGGAGAAGTATGAGAATATCCAGGCTACAATATATTCAAAATACATATATCAGACATGAAATGGATGCACAAGAAACTGTTATCGAAAGGATAATAAAGAGAGCCTTACAGTGGTATGGACATGTACAACGGATGTCGGAAGACCAGTTGCCTGAACATGTGTTAGATTGGATGGTACCAGGCAGAAGGAAGAGGGGGAGAAGTAGAAGAACATGGTATGAGGGAATATATAATGCCATGATGAAGAGGGGTATGGAAGAAAGACAATGGGAAGATAGGAATCTCTGGAAAGCAGGAATCAAGGGCAAACTGCTGTAAAGTGGAAAGCCTGTATTAAGAAGTATTAAGAAGACTTTCTGGAGGAAAAAAATTGAATGTCACACACTGCCAATAATTAACTTGATGTCATGAGAACTGTTGAAATAATAATTGTAACTTTTCTGTTCAATATAATATTTTGGTCAAAACATATTGATTTATCCTTTTCCAACATCAGAAATTTATTTTTTTAAATTTGCAGAATTTCACAGTCATCATTCAAAGCTCCCTCCATATTTCTAAATGATGGTCTTGAAGTGAGAACCACAATAGTACATCTGATGTCTTATTTACACAGTGTTATTAATTTAATTGAAGGTAAGAAATTCAACATACTATGAAATAAAATTTTGTATGATACATTAGGGTTGTTCTAATTTTCGAATTTTTAGTATTTTATTCCACACACCCTATATTTTTCTTCCTTCAGTTGAAAGGAGTAATTTAAAGCCCATTTTGTTCAAATTTAAGATGAGGAACCCGTGTGCATTGAACTAGAACAGGCACGATGATGAAAAGAAAATATCAATAAAATGGTAATGATTTATGATGTTAACAATTAATTTAATTATGACTGCTGTATTTGTAGAAATGTATTGATTGATTTCTCTTCACTAAGACTATAGACAAATAAATAAAAAATATTCTTGCTGTAAGATTTTTTTTATTTATAAATTTAGGTCCAGTGCAGCATGGGTTAATGTTAATTTATTGTAATGAAATTTGATGCACTATCAAATTGGGCCAAAAAGAAAATAGAGGGTATGCATTGAAATCAGATGACATTTTAATTCCATCCCTCTAAATAAGGACCACCTTTGTATGTATGTATGTATGTACATTAGGGTGGTTCTTATTTATAGGGGTAGGGGCACGCCGTAGTGTGGTGGTTAAGGCACTGTGCTACAAGCCGGAAGGTCGAGGGTTCAAGTCCCAGTGGGGTCAGGATTTTTAAACTGACCCAAACCTTCTGGCGGCACTATGGTCCTGGGGTCGACTCAGCCTCTAACGAAAATGAGTACCAGACGCTTGTTCGGGGGTAAAGGCGGCCGTCACGCAGGGCTGACAACCCAGCTGACATCAAGTGCCGATTGTTCAGAAAAAGTGGGAGCCTTAACCTCCCACCATCTCAAGGGCCTCCTGAGGCCTGTAGTGGGAATACTTTACCTTTTTTTATTTATAGGGGTGGGATTAAAATGTCGTCTAATTTCAATGCAATATATATATATATATATTTTTTTTTTCCTTTTGACCCATTGACAGTGTATCAAATTTCATTACAATAAATTACTTATAGCAAGAGAATTATATTTAAAGAGAAAAATTATACGCTCAGACCGGGACTTGAACCCGGGACCCTTGGTTTTCTAGTCCAAGTGCTATATATATTAATATAGGAGCCGCCATTTGCAAAGATAGAAGCAAAGGCTTCAAAGCATTTGGTGGGCGGGAATTACAACGTATATAGAGAAAGATTTGCGTTTAGATCAGTACTTGCTCAGGTAGCTCAAATGGTAGAGCACTTGGACTAGAAAACCAAGGGTCCCGGGTTCAAGTCCCGGTCTGAGCGTATAATTTTTCTCTTTAAATATGATTTATCCATCATTGAGATGTATGAAATTAATAATAAAAACAGCAAGAGAACTGTTATTTATTTGTCTACTGTCTTAAACATGAGAAGTAAATTAATAAATATCTTCAAATAAAGTAGTTTTAATTAATATTTAATTTTAGGAAGTTATATTTTGAGGTTATTTTAATTATATTATTTTTAGTCTGGACATCTTACCTCAATACTAATGTTGATTTATGTTGCATTATGTTGCACAACCTGGATGTCGATGTCAGCTCCATCCTGTGGTTGGCCAAAGAACCTCCAAACAAGGTCATGCTCCATCGGTATATCAAAATTCATATGATATATTTTGATATACCGATGGAGCGTGACTTTGTTTGGAGGTTCTTTGGCCAACCACAGGATGGAGCTGACATCGACATCCAGGTTGTGCAACATAAATCAACATTAGTATTGAGGTAAGATGTCCAGACTAAAAATAATATAATTAGTTTTAATTAAATTAATTCTCAACATCACAAATCATTACCATTTTTATCAATATTTTCATTTCAATGTCCTGCCTGTTCTAGCTCAATGTGGCACGGGTTCCTCATCTTAAATTTCAACAAAATGGACTTAAATTACATTTAGGTAAAATTTGTATCACTCACCTCATATTATTCTTCTTATTTAACTATAAACTAGCTTCAGAACTTGGTTTCCATTCCATCCTCAGTCTCATCATGACCATTGTTCTGTCGTCTTGAAGAGCCATCCTTCGCCCCTTCCATTGGCAGACTGAAAAACCTCGAAACCAGGTCATTCTCCCCAGGAATTTCAAAGTTCATCAATTTCTTCTTTTTTGCTCTTTTGAATGTAGTTCTTTTTCCAAACAGTAAGTTCTTTTGGTTTTTCTATTTTTTTAAATAATTTAGCTTCCTTCTCGATGAGATGTTTTTCAGACCATGCATGGGCAGCCACTGCATATTTTTCTACTTCCTCTTTCTAGACATTCCTGAGATGTTCTTTCACTCCAGTTTTCAAATTTCTCTTAGTTTTTCCTATGTAGAATTTCTCACATTCTTCACATTTAATCTGATATATCCCTGATTTGTTTTCTTCTTTCATTTCCTCATTTTTATTAGGTCTAATCAATCTACTGATGCTGTAGTCATTTTTGGGTGCTAACCTTATGTTGAAATCTTTAAATTTTTTTTTGAAACTTGTGGTGCTTTAATGGATGATATGTTTAATTCCTGAATTTTACATTTTCTTCTTTTCCTTTTAGAAGAATGCTTCGATAATAAATTTTAAAGACAAAAAATTATTAATCAAAGCACTCTTGAAAGAACATCTTAGAAACATCAAAAATGGAGAAGTGGAAAAGTCAGCAGTAGCTGCTCATGCTTGGTCCGAAAAACATTTAATTGAATCAAAAGCCAGTCTAATTAAACAAATAGACAAACAAAAGGAACTCATGGTTTGGGAAAAGATCCACATTCAGAAAAACAAAGGAAAACTTATGAACTTCGAAATTCCCACAAATTTTGACCTGATCCAGAGGTTCGTTGGTCCACCAACAGAGGGAAGAAGAAGAGTTTCTTCCAATCGACATAACACCAGTCGCCAACAAAGTTCTGAGGATGAAACAGTTATAGTCTCGAAATCGCGATCAACTTAGAAAATTTATATGAGGAGAGGTAAGAAACATTTAATTTCACCACTAGTAAAACAATTTAAAACAATCATCTGACAAGAAAAAAACTTTGAAACCGTAAAATATACAACATATTTAAATTAAATATTAATTTATATAAAGATATTCATAGTTCAATATGGGAAATAATATTATGAGGTTCTTAATTCATCAATGAATGAGTCATGGGAGGGATGTTTCCTCTTGAAAACTGCAGTTCCCATGTTTAAGAAAACATAAACTATGAGGTAAGATATAAAAAATGACTCATTCATACATATATAAAGATAATTGATGTTTTTTAAAGTACGTAAAAATATGTGCTATACCCCTGATATAAGGACAAATATGGGAAAACAAATGCATCTTAAACTGCTCCAAATACCCTAATTTCATAAACATATAATGAAATTTTAACTTTAATAATGTAAGAACAAACATGTATTTACATACAAATCCTAGCCCTGATAATGAAATACAGTTTCAAATGATCACTCTGTATATAAATCATGCAACACTCAGATGAGTCATCATACACTAAGCAAGCTCCACATAATTAAATAAATAGTATAATGTACACAATAGATAATAAAAAGTATGAAAGAGAAGCTATGTCGAAATTATATTGACTTAGACTTTCATGGCTGGAGTTCATATTATTCTAAGCTTCATAACCAAGACCAACAAGCCTGAAAAATGTCTTCACATCATAATATCAACTATGGGCATGAAAACTAAGTCAATATATTAGTTGCCTCTATGGGCAGGAAATTTTCAAATGGGGAATTCTAAGCCTCACGACCATGGTCAACAATCCCAAAAATGCCTACAGATCATAAGATGTCAAATAAAGGGCATTTTTATGATGATGAAGGCAGTTCTCAGGTACCAGGCGCTTTGTGCTAGGATGACAACAACATAGGGAAGGCATGTAAACATAGGATTGCAATCGGTATTGGGAGAAGAAATCAGCAATGAACAAAAGCTAAATGAAATATGATGTAAATTGTAACTTGATAAAACCTATTTTCTTATTTCTTATTCCTCTCATTTAAAAAAAAAATAATAAGTTAAATTGTTATAATATTAAATTATTATTTCATTTATATGGTCCGATTACATCATTATCTATCTCTTTGCTGATTCTGCTGTTAAAATCACCAGCTAATATAATTTCTCTTGAAGTCCCGATCTCATCCATAATAGAATTTAATGTACGTACTATAAAATCTAGTTTTATTAAATAATTTTCATCCTCACTAATTCCATATATTCCTAATATAGAGCATCTTATACCAAAAAGAGATATATTAATTTTAATTGTGTTTTCATTTATTGCTTCCCAGTTTGTGATATATCTCTTATATTTCTTCTTGATAAGTACTGAAACCCCTCCTTTAGCCCTTTCATTCTTTTTAACACCGCTGTAAATATGAACATATGATCCTAAAGTGTCTATTCCTTCTCCTTTCTTCTTTGTTTCTGTCAGTACGATTATGTCCTGCTTCAAATTCTCCATCTGCTTAAGGACCTCCTCCATTTTATTCCTTACACCTTGTATGTTCCATGTACCAATTAGCAGAGATCTTTTCCATAGCTTGATTCGACTTCCTTTTAATCTGACCAGCTTATCTCTATTAGGTTTTTTAGCATTGCATTTTTTTCTGATGGGAGGGAGCTGGCCTACCGCATCAACCCCCAACTTGGAGAACCAGGGATTTTTTCAGGTGTCCATCCTTAGATCAGTTGCGCCTGATCTGCCCTTAATAAGGAAGAATTTGACAAAAAAGATAAGATGAAATGATCCCCTAGACCTCGAATACTCTAATACCATCTGGGTCAGAAAACAACAAGTGTTCAGTCCAGAGAGACTGGATAGGAAAGATAAAACAAGAGATATGGTATGGAAGTGGAAGTAATACCATATCGGTTAATATCTCAACATGCTGACCAGTGCAATTGGTGAGTAGTCCATCCTGTCCGTTCACACATAAGTTATACGTATAAGTTATATGGTTACTAACAGCTGCACCACGTGAAGGTGGGATTGGACACTAGGAAGATGTGCAGGTCGATTCCTCTAAGTCTTAGAATTTAAAGCAATTAGAGGCTCTCCTCCCTTACAGCATCAAAATCTGTTTTCGAATGGAAACCTGAGGGAATATGAGGCAGAGGAAGACCTAAAACCTCCTGGAGTCAGGAGATTGGACTGACCAACAAAACTGGCTATTGGGAATCGGACAATGTCAAAGACATTAATCAACCGATGATCTATCTATCTATTTCATTTATTAAAATTTTTTTTAATATTACAGTAATTTTTCCTTCAACTTAAAGTAATTTTATTCTTTCAAAAACTCCAGTCTTGTGCACCTTCTTCCATGAATTCCATTCTATTCATACTCCTCCTAATCCCATCCATCCATTGTTCCTGTAGTTTTCCTCTTGTCCTTCTGCCTTCAGTATTCTATTCCAAAAGAATTTTTAGAATTCTGTCTTCTCCTGTTATTTGATTGTCTCAAAACCATCTTAATTTTCGTTCTTCAATTGCTTCAACAATATTCTTATCCACTTTCAATCATCTCTCTAATCCTTTGGTTTCTAATTTTGTCCATTCTTGTTTTTCTTGTCACTCTATGCCAATAGTCGATTTCTGTAGCCAACAATTTACTTAGCATGTGGACTGTCTAATATAATGTTAAATTATTAAAATATGTACAATTTGTTCACAAATGTAGGATAATAATTACATTAAGTATTTTTTACTTCACATTGTGACCAACATCCTGTTATAAATTTTCATTTTACACTATTAATACTGAATTCTTAACAGATATTATGATTTTTGGGATTGGGACTCATCAAAGAGCATTGGTCAGCTTGATGAGTTATTGACCAAGACTGATTCATTTCTTTTCAGTATTAGCCTCTCTTTTCTTTAATCTTTCCTAAATTCTCTCTCGGATAGCTCTTATTTTTTTTTTACTCCAATGGTATTAGAACATTTGAAACCTAGAAAACTTTTCTTATTTCCACTTATCTACATTAATAATTTTTTTAACTATTCTTTACAATCTTAACCCTAATAACCTTAAATAAATGTAAAAATAAATATGTATTTACATAAAAATCTTAGCCTTTGTTATTTTACATCTATTCTTCTGAACATCTGAAGTGTGCATTGCAATTGAAGCAGCTAGAGAAAACCAGAATACAATATTACTGAAGCTGTGAAATTATGTCTGTGCCTTTGTATAGAGCAGTAGTAATTTCATAATGACATCGAAAAAAAATTCTCCACTCTTAAAAACAGAAGGGGGCATGCTGTAACATAGTTAGTTAAGGCAATATGCTACAATCTTGGAAATCGGGTGTTCAAGTCCCAGTGAGAACTAGGATTTTTAAACTGGCCTAAACCTTCTGGCATGTCCCATGCTGTAGCTGAGCGGTTTAAGGTGCAGAGCTACAGAACTTGTGCTGGTTGGAGCCCCCAGGAAAAAAAATTTTCTCATGGAATTTCAACCAGTGTGGGACCAATATCCACCAGCATCAAGAGGAATTTGGGTAGGTACATTAAGTAGCAGCTCCAGATTTAGGAAACCAGGTGTAATGACACACTGATCACACATCACCCCAATACTGGCTATAAATGATTGTCGACCTCTATGATTAACACATGTGGATGTGAGATCAGCAGCTGGAATGAAGACCTAGGGCCTTCTAGGTCTGTTACGCCATGGAGTTTTAAACCTTCTGACAGCACCAGCAGAGCCCATAGTCAACTCAGTCTCTGATGGAAATGAGTACCAAACATTTGTTCTGGGAGTAAAGCAGCTGTCATGCAGGGCTGACATCTTGTGCCAGTTGTCTAGAAAGGAGGGAGCCTTAACTTTGTGCTGTCCCAAGGAGTCCCATGGTCTGAAATGGGATCACTTTACCTTTTAAACGCAGACAAATTGAGTTCATCTACAAAAAAATAGGTAAGTTGTGATAATCATATTTTGTCTAGTTTACTTCCACTTACTTTTATAAGAATTTTTCTTACAAGGAAACCGTCAATCATTGCATGTCAAAACCTACCTTGAAATTTCTCCCAGAGAAGTGTTGTGATATACCAAGGCCGTGTCAAAAAAATTATTTGCTGTTTTTAAGTGCAAAGCACAGAAATTGAAGTTAGAACCCAATAATGGCAACCCACTATGCGAAGCAGATGGACTCCCTGCATGAGTAAAGCAGAATGTAGTATGGTGGAATGCAATGTGTGGGCAAGAGTTGTCAAGGTGTGAATGGGACACGGCATGTGGGTAGGTTGCCAGGATTATCCATTTCATCAATTCAGGAGTTGTACTACTTAAATGTTGTAGTTTAAATGAGAAGTTTGGCACTGAATTTTAATGTCTTGCAGTTAAAAAGGTTTTTTTTTTTTGACACGGCCTTGGTGTATCACAACGCTTCTTTGGGAGAAATTTCAAGGTAGTTTTCTCGATGTAATGGTTGACAGTTCCTTTGTTAGAAAAAATTGGAGTATAGTAAAAGAGCTTCACTAATAATTTAGGTTGTGAGCTGCCTTGTTAAGGCCCTATCCTCTGGATAAGAGCGACAGGAGATACAACTAAGAGCTGACAAGAAGGTGAGCATAAGGAATGCATTACATAATGCTAGAGTCATAACATTTATATCGTATGCATCTTAGCACTACATGTCCTGAAAATATTAGTCGCATTTCTAATTTAATTTAATGAAAATTAAATAATTTTAGTAACCACAACGCATGGATGAATAAATCACAATCTTTATAGACACTGTAATGAACATGAAACAATATTAGTAACCATAACACATAATTCATAACACAGCTGTGCAAGAAAAGAGCACAAGGTTTGTGAATGATTAATATAGTTCAAATAGTGGCGGAAGGTCCATGTTAGCACTGTTAGCCCGGCTAACACTTTCAAAAGTTAGAATTAACCTTTTTGATATTTAATTAAAACAAAACATATCGGAATGAGATACAACAATGCACTGATAGTAGTCTAAATGTTGTAAACAATAGTAACATAATGTATATTGTATGCGTTGCGTATATTCTGTAGCATTCAAATACTATAAAATGTGCTTCAATGTGATTAAATCCCCACATCTGTTAGCCATCTTCTTGAGGCTAACATGGAACAAGATCTTGAGATTTTTTTGCTCAGGTGCATTCAAGCTGATCGGTAGTACATCATGCTGCATTTCAAGGCAAGTACCAGGCTGCCCAATGCTACTCTGTAACTGTCCTGTTAGCACTCTAGAAATGGCTAAGAGCAGGGTTTCAGTTGCTCTGAGTAAGTCCTGTGACACATAGTGCTTCTGAGCGAATCAAATACAGTAATTAAACCACTAAATAAATATTATCATGGGAGAGGAATGTGCTTGAATTATTGAAGACTTGTTAAGTCATCCCTTTTCCTGCAGAAGCTTTATTAAAAAGATAAACCAACTCCTAATTTAAATAGCATTATAAGTCAAACAAAAATAAAAGTGCATCGTTTAATGACAGACATGAAGATTGGTATGAACATGACATATGGGGTTTCTGATGTAAATAGTTTTCATGTGCTGAAAACGACATGAACTAGTCCAGGTTAACTGTGAAATAGTGCTACATAAGTTTGACCACTAGAATTGAAGAGTCCCAAAGCCGGGCTATCAAAATTAATATGGATAAGCACAATGAAAATGGTAAAGCAAACAAGTATATTGTTAGCTGCCTATAGACGCTGTGTGTTTCTTAGCTGACCAAGAGCAGCCATTGGGGGCCATGTAGAAAACTCCGAATATAACAAAATAGGTAGGGCCTAATTATATTGAATTGTTGCACTATAGATGAGAATTAAAAAAGATTCAAAAATTTCTACTGTGTACGTTGGCAATCGCATGTTGTTCAAAACGACTTAATATGTACTATACCCACTACTTTATTCAATAAAATAAAACAAGATATCTCACACTTAGTATCATTAATAGAAGATGATGCTACCGATGTACAGAGCTCACTTATAATCTCTAGAAACCAGCTGGAATTGGAGACGAATATCTGTGTTTTAAAATCATGCATTTTTATATTTAATCAATTATTACTATATGTCCAAATACCCCCTTCGATTTCCTAAGCTCTATACAGTAGTTTATTATATTTGATACTCCTAACATTGTATGTCGTTCTTTTTAGATGTTCATTTACTTATTAGAAATAATATAATTAATACAATATTATATCCATATCACTGTAAATAAAACAATGGCTAACACTTGTTGAAATTCCATGCTCCACCACTGAGTTCAAAGTGTAGAACTGCATGCAACGAGGATTCACAGCGATAACACCCTTCCTCTCTTCATGCCCCTCTCTCCTACTTATCAGCTCCTACCTATAATACAACTTCTAATAAAATATGAACAAAATAGTCTTTAAACCCAAGAGATCTGGATGATCTGTGTACTGCTATTTGAATGAAAAAAGTCTATGAATGTAAAGTAAAAATATTTAATATAAAAGCAATAATGGGGTAGTTTACAACATTCATGAAATAATAAATGTATTTTCTTACCAAAAGTGATGCGAGTGTTTAGTGATAGAGTCTCCACTAAAACATTGTTGGCAAGAACAGCGAAGAATGCCATCACTATATAAACTAGCGACATGTCAAAAACTATTGTAGTTCCAGGGTACTTCGCTTGGAAGTAGTCTACTGCAATGATGAAACTATGAGACAGATATAAAAATATATTAAATTTAATATTTTATTATAAAATTAATTATTTTGTTAGAATAATAGATAATTTAATAGAAACCAGGACTGCACTTATGCCAACTTTTCTTTTTCAACATTAGTTGGGTTTTATTTGAGTTTTACTTCACATTTACACACATTGGTTTTAAATTTAAAGAAGCTAACAAAAAACAACTCATTCTAAAATTTAAAATAAAATTCTTTACACCTCATGTCATATTCTATCTTCTAAATTAGACTGGTTTCATAACCTTAGGGGTTACATCTTCAGTAGTTACACAACAGAACATTGTTCATGTAACTATTGAAGATGTAATCACTTAATTTACAAAACCGGTCTAATTCAGAAGATAGGATATGAGGTGAGGTGTAATAAATTTATTTTAAATTTTTAATTAAACCTCATAGTGATATTTTCTATTATAGTTCAACTAGCTCTAACTTTGTCTAGCCTAGGTTGTTATACAGAGTATACATTATAATTAATATTTGAAGGAAGTGGCACTATAAGGTTTATTTTAATTAATAAACAGAGTTAGATTTAACACCTCAACAATTTTTGCAGCAAATTTAACATTAAATTAGCACCAAAAAATATTATAGCCTGAATAGATTAATTAAAACCAACAAAAATGAAACGATTTATGAAGGCAATAAATTCAGGGATTTACCAAATTGATCATAATGATTGTGAAAAAATACACAAAAGAAAAACAAAAATTGAACTTAAATGTAAGATTGAAAGAACATCTTAGAAATGTTAAAAATAGGGAAATAGATAAATTGGAGGAAGATCAATGGATGGACAGAGAGGAATGGCGTTTGGTTTCAGAAGACAGCAGCAGCTGCCATGATACCAGATGATGATGATGATTAATAAGTCAATATTATGAGAGAAATAAAAGATCAGAAACCATATGTTAATTTACTAAGAGACCAATTGGAGCACATTCTGCAAAAAAGGAACAACCCTCAAATTTGAAATATATGAGTTAATGCTATATTATTATTCCTCAAGTATTGCTCCATATCCAACAAAAGAGATCCAACCTACCACCCGCATTTTATGCCATCTATGAACCAAGTAAGAAAACACTGACAGAATATCCCAATTTTTTTTTTCAGAAAAAACCAAACAAAAATGTGTAAAATTTCAGATTTATTAAATATTTGAGTTATCTTCTTTCTCAAAAATATGAGTAGAAGCTCTTTGATATCCTCTTAGTTGAAGTAATAAGTAAATATTTATATTTATTTATGAATATTTGTATTGATATTTAACTTTAAATGCATTTTTCTCAGTTCAGTTATCTTGTGAATTGGTTCCTTTTTTGCAGAATGTGGTCCAATTACAAAAGAAAGAGATTTAATATCCCCCCCATGGGCTAGACCTTGTCATGGTGGAGGGGCTCATTACCTAATGACCCAAACGACTAGATAGGGAAGTCTGGTTTTTAACTAGCTGGCTATCTAGTAAGAGGAGAAGGGAAGCGAACTAGCTCCAACGTGGGAACCTCAACGGCTTCAGGAGCGGAAGAAGAAACTTGTTCTCAATGGTAAAGAAGGCAGAAGAGAAACCTGCAAGGCAAGGGGTAGATGGGACTCCAAAGCTTTGGTTAGCAACCCGTCTAGGAGAAGGAAACTCCAAAATAAATCCCCGATCCACTAGGGAAAGTGGTTGTGCATCTGGGCTGGTAACCCAACCACATAAAAAATTTCCAAACTCATCTCTCTCACAGTGTTCAGCTGGACGGATATATTGAACTTCCTTAAAGGAACAAAAGGCTGCACAAGAATGGATCAGATAAAGAATGAAGATATAAGAACAGAGTTAAATATATATCCATTGGATGATAAAATCAAAGAATATAGAGAAAAATGGTTTAGACTTGTAGAAAGAATGAATGTAACAAGATTACCATTTAACTACAAGCATTTAACTACAAGCCAAGAGGTTCAAGGAATGTAGGAAGGCAAGTGAAAAGATGGACAGAACAACTGTGAGGTGGAACAGGCAATTTGCCTAGCCCGTGAAGTGAAGAAGAAGATTTAATATTATTTTAAAAGAATATAATGTTTGGTAGCCCCTAATCTCTTGTGGTAAGAAGCTTCAGAGTCTAGCAGTGGATAGGGTATAATAATTAGAATAATGGGTGGTTGTCCACCGCTGTGGTCTCGAGGTATCATGTTGCCTTGTATGCAGCGGACCCGGGTTTGAATCCCGATCTGGACAGGCTCCTGGGTGAGGTTTTTTTCGGGGTTTTTCCTCACCTGTAAGACAAATGTCAGGAAGCTTGGGGTCCAACGGTCCCCAAAAATCATCTGGCCATCATCATCATCCTTATCATTATCATCATCATCCTTCACCAGTGTGGAAAGAAACAGGTAACTACCACACCTATAATTCCCTAGTAAAGCTGCAAAGCATCATGAAAATGCTGTGATTGCAGTGAAAGACCTGCCCTTGGGCAGAATTACTATGGAATGGAATGGGTGGTTCTGTGTTATGGGATTTCAAGTAACAATCTTGAATGGAGGCAAGAAAATGAAAGCAAGAGGATAAGTAGCTGGGTGAAGTGGCAGCCTGTCTTGGTCTTAAACTTAAAAAACTTACATGAATCACTAACATTATTTTTGTCTTCTTTGTCTTGCATATGTAGTTATGATAATGCTTTACAACTTAAAAATTAGAACCGTTACTTATATGGCTATAATGTTGTTTTAAATTACATTTCAACTATCACCCTCATTACATTTTTTGAAAATTAATTTTCATTTGACTAATATTAAGAGGAAAAATTGGCATAAGTGTAGTTCCAGATTAGTAAATTACCATATTTTATTACAAACTGTATTTATTTCTTAGAATATAAAAAGCAAACAATGTTGTTGAGGCCTACCTGTTATATGGGAGAAGAAATCCAACTCCTGCTAAAACTAATGCAAAATAGATACAGTTGCATTTGTCAACTGGAGGTGAAAGGTGACTAAAACCATTTGTGAATCTGAAATCATTTGCAGCTCGGGCTTTGCCCAGTTGGATGTAGCCTCTGCTGAGATTTTCGTCCATTATCACAGACTATTATAATTATTTAGAAATAATTAAACTAATTTATTTTGTAATGCAAGTAGGCTACCATAATAATAAAGCTACATATTTGTTCCCAATTTTTTGAATAATGTTACGTCACTTTAAATACGATACAGATATATTAATAGAAATGTCAACTTCAACACCGCAACAAAGAAATATATTGTTGCCGCAAGTGCGAAGTTTTGGATAAAACGTATAATGTATATATTTAATCAATTACATACACGACACATCTCTTTTTCGATTTCTATAGAGAACAAGTTATATTTGAAATGTTTTATCCGGTTGTGAGATGAAATAGGATAACAGAAATAAAATTACATCTTTCGTACGCATGTCATCGAAATAATCGCATTGATTTCTGCTCAGATTTCTTGCGCAGAAGAAGGAGCAGCGAGTACGTCACTGTAAACGTCATCGTCATGTGACAAGAAACAGATGTAAAGTGAAAAGCGAAGTTCAGCATTTGAGATTTGGAAGTTCCTCGTTTAGTAGTTATTTTAAGTAAAATTTCTGATAAAGGGGAAAATCAAGATGTCACTAAATACTGCACACGCTAATGGAGGAGTTTTAATCCATGCAGGAGAATGGTTAGTATATCGTTCTGAATTATATAAAATAGTACGTAATAACTAATGAGGAAAGTTTGTATTTCGGTGGAATATTCCAGACCTGTCATTTTGTATTTAACCTAAAATAAGTAAATGAAACTGACAAGTTTTATGTATCTGTGAAATGTATTTAAAAATATGACCTGTGTAATTAACGAAAATTACCGAAAATTATTTCTAATTAGGCTACCGTATATTAAGTTCGACTTTCGATTACCCCAAATGGCATTTCAAAATTTGATCTTATTTTTATGCTGATTTACAAAAACAACAATATGATATCCCTGTGGCATATAAGCATATTTCTAGTTATAAGCTAATAAAATAATTGCACTGTTATAACCTAATAGTTTTGTAAACGAAATCAAAACTTTTCAATAATCTACACATAGGCCTACATTATTTGGTGGATGTCGGCATCTAATTAAATTCGTATAAGTTCTCTTGAATAAAATATGAATTTATTTCATATAAACAGAAATCAGGGAGCCAGGAAACCATCTTCATTGGTCAGTGTTCAAACAGAATAGCCAACTTTTCCTTATGGTATGCCTCATTACCCAATAATGAAAAAGGGGAAAACTGCACTTAAACTAGCGTGAAATATTTTCTAAGTTCTATAGAATAACAGTGCGCATGTGCCAGAGTTTATAGAGCCAGTAATAACCCAAGATCGAACCATATATCGATTATCATCCTCGATTACTATCTGTCACTATGAAATTTAAATGACCAATATTTGCAATAAATCCCCAAATCTATGTTAAAAAAATCAATAATATTAAAATTACCAAACTTTTATTAAAAATGGGTGTACACTTATCACTCCCTAACGCCGATCCAACCAGCGATAACCCAAAGCAGCAATAGAAAAATCATAGACTAAGTAATATACTCTGTGGAGAAAATAGCAGTTAGCATCACAATATTGTCTAACAGTGTCATAATATTGTGATTTGCATATTTAAATAAATACTTGAAAATTGTCTAATCCATCCATCCATAGTAATTCTGCCCAAAGGCAGGTCCTTCACTGCAATCATAGCATTTTCATGCTATGCTTGCTGCTTTACTAGGGAATTTGTAGGTGTGGAATTGTCTAATAATGTTATAAAAATTGTTTGACAAAGTTTATAATATTAAAAAATGTTAGTAAATACAGAAGAAGAGCTATAGTTTACAATAAACTGAAAAATCAAGAGTCAGTAGAAGCGCAGTTGAGCCAAAGAAACTTCTACTAGGTGGCTGACGTGTGTGAAATCGGTATGCCCAATCTTTGCAAATAAATTTCCAAATTTTTGTTAGAAATTGATATATATCTACTTCCCCCTTCCTAACCTAACAACAATTACATGCATATTAATTAATGAAGTGTACAATGATCTTATGTACACAAACTTGTCCCATCGGAACCTAATAAAATAAAGTTAAAATATATTTTTGAATGCTGGCCAATCCGATTTCGCAGATATATATCTGCCTTCTAGTGGAATTTCCTTCAAGCATTTATGTATGCACACAACTATATCATTTGAGATAAATACATTTTGCACACGTAGATAAATATTTAATAATTGTAAAAAAATGTTCAGTATTTTTGCAAAATGTTTCATTTATTACAAAATATTAGTAAAGATGGAATATGTATGTATAGCAATAGTATTGCAAGAATATAGTATGGAAAATCAAGGGAAAGGTAATCTAAACTTGAACGTCCAATAAACTGTAGACTAATCTGATATACACTTACTTGGGTAAAACTGCACTTAAACTTGCATGAAATATTTTCAAAGTCCTATAGAACAACAGTGTGCATGCGCCAGAGTTTGTAGAGCCAGCTGTAACCCACAATCGAACCACATATCAATTATCATCCTCGACTACTATCCGTCGCTATGAAATTTAAATGACCAATCTTTGCAATAAAGCCAGTAGGCTTAATCCCTGGATGATGATGATGATAGTAATTAAGAATGCAGTAATTTTGTCATCTTTACTTACTTACTCACTGGCACTATCGAACCTGTAGGTTCATGGCCACGTGGACATAAGCTCTCCATACATCCCTATCCCGAGCTAATGTTTTCCAATCATTCCCTGTATAATCCACTTCCCTCAAATCATAGTTAATGTTATTCTCCCACCTCATTCTTGGTCTACCAACTGGGCGTTTTCTCTCTGGCTTTCCTACAAGAAGTTTCCATGCAAGTCTTTCATTCCCCATACGTGCAACATGTCCTGCCCATCGCAGTGTATGAGACTTAACTGTTCTTATTATATCTGGCTTCCTATAAAGACCATGTAGTTCATTGTTATGTAGTCTTCTCCATTCACCTGTCTGTTCATCTCTCTTTGGTCCAAAAATTTTCCTAAGTACTTTATTCTCAAATACTTGTAATCTTCTTTCCTCCCTTAAAGTAAGAGTCCATGTTTCGCACCCATATAATATAACTGGTAGAATAATAGTTTAAATCTCGGATAGCGGATAGGATCCTCCTTCTGACTAA
This sequence comes from Diploptera punctata, assembly GCA_030220185.1. Lineage (NCBI taxonomy): Eukaryota > Metazoa > Arthropoda > Insecta > Blattodea > Blaberidae > Diploptera > Diploptera punctata. The sequence goes on along the minus strand of JASPKZ010005677.1, from coordinate 214,637 downwards.
AAAACCCGTTCCAAATGCAGGTCTTTCTGCACCCCCGTAGTATAATGCAAAGCTTCCTGATTCCTGACTGCTCTTTATATATATAATTCTTCTGTACGTGTGTTTGTCACTGAACTCCTCCTAAACGACTGAACCAATTTTGACTAAATATTTGTGTGTGTCTGATTGGATCCCTTGATGGTTGGATTCACAATTGGACCTTCTAAGACCATTAGGTATAGGTGTTCACCTGAAGTGAAAATTGAAAAATCGCTCTAGCAGTCACTTTCTTATGTTTTACAACAAAACTCAATATATCATATTAAAATAAACCGAGGTAGATATTGACCAAAAATGAGTGAAATCCGACAATTAGTAGTGGAGGTTTACTTGAAATCCGAAATTAAAAACTGCCTAAATGACTCAATCGATTTTGATTAATTTTTTTGTGTGTTTGAGTGGGTCCCTGGATGCTTTAGATTCACAATTGGACTCGGTAGATGGCACTGCGATCAGGTTATAGGAACTTTTTTAAAATGTCAGATATGTAGTCATCTGCATTATCGACATGTTCTCTGCGACAACAATGTGATGTCATCATGCATGCTTCTTGAGAGACAGTTGGGAGTGAGGAGTTCTCCTGCGAACTTATATATAATATCTAATTATGTCTTGATTAGTAAATTTTATGGGAAAAAAAGGTAGTTTATCAGACAATAATGAAACGGAAAGATTGAAATATTAAACTCAGTGTTAAATGTCACTTAGTATATGGTTTACTGATAATTTGAATATCAAGAAAATGTTTTCTGAACCTGCTAATAGCAAGCAAGCAAAAATTCGGACATGACATATTCTTTTACGAATAACTCATAATAACCATTTTTGTCTTTCAACTCATTTATTCCAAGAAGATTGGGATAAGTAGATGGACATATTCCATGCAACAACAATGTGACGCCATCATGCACACCTCTTGAGCCACAACTGATGGCTGTGAGAGGTTTTCTTGTGAACTTACATAATAATATCTAATTACGTCTTAATTAGTGAATTTTATGGTAAAAAAGTAACTTACATTCTTATCGTCTGGCCATGACACTAGAATTGAGTGTTCGGGAGAACAACGTCTGCTGGGTACGCTAGAATCTTATACATATATAGCATAACACTGTAGGTAATCTTGAATTATACAAATAATAATCATGCATAAATAAATCTGAGGCTTGGTTTGAGACTTGAAAGCAAATGTAAATTTTTTGCCCAATGGGTTGCTGTCCCAGAGAGGTATTATTGTGGGGTTCCCCACTAATGTAGCACTTCCTCTACATTAAGGTGATGTGGTTATACTGCCAGTACTCGGTCCTCAGAGCCTCATTTGTAATAGGAGGTTGTACCATGAGCAGATTGAGGATGAGATTTGGATAGGAGAGGTGATGAAATGCACATCACTATCCCTTGCATCCCATGCCATCTCATAGAATTCCAAAAGCCATGCTTCATTACTGCCCCCAAGGCAAAAGATCGCTGGGACATCCAAAAAAGCGCTGGATGGAAAATTCCTCTTTGAGACCGTAACAGGCCACATGACCTAATACTTGCATGGATGATGATGATGCAATAATGAATCTATAAACAATAATATTATTATACAAATGAAACAATACAAATACCATAAATCATCTATGTTGTGAGAATTACCATTTCATGTGCATGTAGTTATAGCATATCATGTGTAACTGCGATACAATCGTTCTTCAATTGTTCAAAATAAATTAAAAGTTAATCTTCTACAGCGGGATTTTTTTAGCAATTTTTAGACCACGAAATGCCCTACTATTACTGCTTGCATTATTTAGCGTATCTTTTTGTTTCCTCCAATAACACATGTTGGATTTGAGAACTCTGAATTCTCTTTCTGCTCCACGATTACCAAAATCTTTCGTGAAACTTATCACTTTCAATTTATATAAAAACTCCTGGCGCGACAGACCTACAAGGCCCTTAGCCTACCAGCCGGCTGCTGGCCTCACATCCACATGTGTTAATCACAGAGGTAGATGATAATCAGCCAGTGTAGGGATGACATGTGGTCAGCATGTCGAGTCCCCCAGCCGTTATAGCTGGTTTTCTCAACCTGGAGCCGCTACTTATTGTAGCTACCCAGATGCATCACGATGCTGGGTGGGCACCGGTCCCATACTGGCCGAAATACCATGAGAAAATTTCTTCCCCCATGGAGACTCGAACCAGCGCAAGTCCCGTAGCTCTGCACCAAGGCTTCCTGCCTTAACCACTCGGCTATGGCGCGGGACATTCAATTTATATGATACTGTATAATTATTTTTCTTTCCCATCTTGAAATACCATATAGATGCAAGTGCACTTAGAAGTGTTGAAAGTCAATTGAAATACAGGTATATTAATGGTTTATTTTAGGAAGTAACATTTTGAGGTTCTTTTAATCAAGTTTTTGTGAGACTAGAAAATATCTTACCTCAAATTAATGTTGGTTCAGTTTGAACATGTTTCGAAATAATCTTCTATAACATCGTCAGCTTGCCCTGTCTCAAAAACATCTTGACATGTATATTAAATTAATGTTGGGAAGTAAACATTATGAGGTATAATCATTGAAATTCATTGGAAAACATTTTTTTTTTTGAAAACTCACCTCATAAATTTTGTGTTTTTCTCAAGACTGCAGTTTCAGATGTAATCACGTCCATCGTCAGCCACTACAACAACTGATGAAATTCTTCAGCCGTCAATTCTTCTTTTGTCACCATCTTCAGTGCTGCCATCTATGGTTGAATTTATACTTACTTACTCACTGGCACTATCGAACCCGAAGGTTCATGGCCGCGCGGACATAAGCTCTCCATACATCCCTATCCTCAGCTAATGCTTTCCAATCATTCCCTGTATAATCTACTTCCCTCAAATCATAGTTAATGTTATTCTCCCACCTCATTCTTGGTCTACCAACTGGGCGTTTTCCCTCTGGCTTTCCTACAAGAAGCTTCCATGCACGTCTTTCATTCCCCATACGCGCAATATGTCCTGCCCATTGCAGTCTACGAACTTAACTATTCTTATTATATCTGGCTTCCTATAAAGACCTGGGCGTTTTCCCTCTGGCTTTCCTACAAGAAGCTTCCATGCACGTCTTTCATTCCCCATACGCGCAACATGTCCTGCCCATTGCAGTCTACGAGACTTACCTGTTCTTATTATATCTGGCTTCCTATAAAGACCATGTAGTTCATTGTTATGTAGTCTTCTCCATTCACCTGTCTGTTCATCTCTCTTTGGTCCAAAAATTTTCCTAAGTACTTTATTCTCAAATACTCGTAATCTCCTTTCCTCCCTTAAAGTAAGAGTCCATGTTTCGCACCCATATGATATAACTGGTAGAATAATAGTTTTATATATTTTCAGCTTAACGTTTTTTGAAAGGAGTTGGGACATCAAAAGTCTCTGCAATGCATAATAGCATGCATTTCCAGAATTGAGCCTATGTTTAATTTCTTTTTGCATCTCATTCCTATTTGTTATTATTGTTCCTAGGTATTTGAATTCAGCCACTTCCTCAAAATTTCCCTCATTTGTCATTAGCTGTCCATTTCCATTATATACTGAATTTCTACGTGTGACCATATATTTAGTTTTACTGATATTTACTTCCAGTCCTAATTTCTTAGTGTTACTCAATAGTGTGTGCGTGTTGGCCTTTAGTATCTCCTCACTATCGGCCAGTAGTACTACATCATCAGCATAAACTAACAGCTTATTAATACCATTGAGTTGTAAGCCTTCCTCATTCTCTAAAGATTTAATGGCATGCTCTAGTACAAAATTAAATAATAGAGGAGATAGTGCATCTCCTTGCTTCAACCCATTCTGGATTTCAAAAGTGTCTGAAAACTGTTTGCCTACACGCACCCTACTCTTTGTGTGCTTCCGTCGGCATACATATTAATGGTTGAATTTATAAACTTCGAAATCAAATTTTGTTAGGAATATCAAAATTCATTGATCTATATTTATTTTTCTGAATTTATATCTTCTCCCAAACTGTCAATTCTAAAGGTTTATCCACTTGTTTTAAAAGTTTTGCCTCTCTTCCAGTTTTATGATGTTCTAATAAACTATGTGCAGCAATTGCAGATTTTTCAATTTTACATTTTTTTTTAATATTTCTAAAAAAATTTTGGTAGGCCTATGAGTTTCCAAATTCCTTTTAGTTTTTCATATATAAACTTTATTGCAATCTTTACGACTTATTTGATAAATTCCAGATTTCTTACTGTCTGGGACATTGACTTTTTTATTAGTACTTTGAAGAACAATGATTGTGGTTGAACTTACTTTTAAATGATGATGATTCTGCCTCAATGTGTGAAGTGATTTAACTATGATTTTTAAGAACCAAAATTATTATAAACATTTTATGAAATTCATAAAACACATTCATAACAATATGTAGTATTTTATGACACTTATAGGCTATTTATGTAATTCATAACACTCATTCAAAACCATAAGATAATATTTCTGTTTTACAATGTATAGTATAATATTGTTATAATAAGCTACAACCATAACATGTCTTTGTGGCGAAATAGGGTTTTCAAAATATTTGGAGATTCAGTAATAATAGTTCTTTGAAGATATTTATTGGTGCCAAAGTATTATTGTATTTGTCAAACATTTTTTGAAATTTTCTATGCATTTCAGGATGGTAAGTTTACTTTAAGGGAGGAAAGGAGATTACAAGTATTTGAGAATAAAGTACTTAGGAAAATGTTTGGACCAAAGAGAGATGAACAGACAGGTGAATGGAGAAGACTAGATAACAATGAACTACATGGTCTTTATAGGAAGCCAGATATAATAAGAACAATTAAGTCTCGTAGACTGCGATGGAAGGACATGTTGCACGTATGGGGAATGAAAGACTTGCATGGAAGCTTGTAGGAAAGCCAGAGGGAAAACGCCCAGTTGGTAGACCAAGAATGAGGTGGGAGAATGACATTATGATTTGAGGGAAGAAGATTATACAGGGAATGATTGGAAAGCATTAGCTCAGGATAGGAACGTATGTAGAGCTTAAGTCCGCGTGGCCATGAACCTACGGGTTCGATAGTGCCAGTGAGTATGAGTAAGTAAGTAATTCTCTTGTATTTTTTTCTTTTCTTTGCAATTTTGTAGAGTAGTATATTCATTAAGTCTTTTTTCTGTTTGAATTTCTTATTTATAATTAACTCTTTATCAAAACCATTAATGTAGCTGTATTTAAGATGTGATTATATTCTTTCTTGAAATTTTCTTCATTTAATGGGATATTTATCAATATATGTATTAAGCTATTAAATATTGCATGCTTATATGCAATGTGATTGTATCCTGAATATGTGAATATAATCACATCTTAAACACAGCCACATTAAATGATTTTGATAAACAGTTAATTATAAACAAGTTAAAGAAATTAAAAAAAAAGACTTAATGAATATACTACTCTACAAAATTGCAAAGGAAAGAAAAAAATACAAGAGAATTACTTACCATCCTGAAATGCATAGAAAATTTCAAAAAATGTTTGACAAATACAATATTACTTTAGCACCAATAAATAAGTTTAGTCTGGGTAATCTTCTAAGTACTAATAAAAAGTCAATGTCTCAGACAGTAAGAAATCTGGAATTTATCAAATAAGTTGTAAAGATTGCAATAAAGTTTACATAGGAAAAACTAAAAGGAATTTGGAAACTCATACCAAAGAACATTTTAGAAATGTTAAAAATTGTGAAATTCAAAATTCTAAAATTGCTGCACATAGTTTATTAGAACATCATAAAATTGGAAGGGAAACAAACTTTTAAAACAAGTGGATAAACCTTTAGAATTGACAGTTTGGGAGAAGATATACATCCAGAAAAATAAATCTAGATCAATGAATTTTGATATTCCTAATAAACAAAATTTGATTTTGAAGTTTATAAATTCAACCATAGATGGCAGCGCTAAAGATGGTGACAAAAGAAGGATTGATGGTCGAAGAATTTCATCAATCGGAGTTGTGGCTGACGATGGATGTGATTACTTCTGAAACCACGGTCTCATGAAAAACACAAATTTATGAGGTGCGTTTTCAAAAAAAAATGTTCTCCGATGAATTTCAATGAAATACAGGTATTTACTTTTCTAAAACTTGTCCACTAAGGGCAAGCATTGTTAAAGTAGCAGGACTTCGGGTTTTTTTTTTGTGAAGCAGGTAGTTCAAGTGCTAGTAAATGACCTATGTTGGAATGTAAGAATTGGCATTGGAATTCAGGAAAGGAAAATCCCTACTACACTGAAAAGGAAATGTAGGCCCTACTAAAATGTGTGTGCAAAATACATGGAGCAAAATTAAATTAAGTTATGTAGGTAGGATTAAGTAGGATTGATTAATGAAAGTACTCTTCACACAGATAAAGGTAGGATTGATTAATGAAAGTACTCTTCACACAGATAAAGATATTGGTAAAAAATTCAAGAAGTTCACATACCACCCTTTAGTATTTGACAATTTCAAAAAATCTTCAACAAATTCAACATTAAATTAGCACCGAAAAATGATTACAGTTTAGGTAATTTAATAAAAACCAACAAAAATGAAAAGTAATCAATTGAAAACATAAAGAAATATGTTGTAATGTCATACGTAGGCCCACTTTCAAATAAAATATCTAACACTTTAAAAAGTTGAACATTAATGTGGCATTTAAAACTAATAAAACTCTACAAAATATAATAAAAAACAATAAAACCAAAACAAAAAAAGAACAATTATCAGGTGTATATAAATTGAAGTGTGGCACATGTGACAATGTCTATATAGGACAAACTGGTAGACCTTTTATCTCTCGGATAAAGGAACACATGAGAGCATATAACAGAAATTTAGAAAATTCAAAATATGCTAACCACCTATTCCAATTTAATCATTGTTTCGTTCCAAATTTTGAAATTTTACATATTTGTGATAAGGGTAAGAAGTTAGATCTTTTGGAGGCTGTAGAAATGAATAAATTTAAAAGTAGTAAAAAACTGTTAAATTCTCAACTTGATTTGAATGAATCCCCTTTGTTAAATTTAAAAATTTAAATAAATATTGTTGTATTGTTGCTTAGATCAGTTGGAACACAATTCATAATTTGTTAACATGTCTGAAGAAGGTACAGTGTACCGAAACAGCTGTTACTGAATTATATAATAAATATGAAAATCAAATAAAACTACGTTTTATTTTTATTTAATTTTAAATTTATTAATTTCTACAGCCTCCAAAAGATCTAACTTCTGTGGCATTTAAAACTAATAAACTAATAAAACTCTACAAAATATAATAAAAAACAATAAAACCAAAACAAAAAAAGAAAAATTATCAGGTGTATATAAATTGAAGTGAAGTGGAGAGAAATGATTGCACTGGAAGAAGTCATGGTGACAAATCTAAGCAGTGAATTTCGAGTTGAATATTAGCGAAAATACTACAAATTTGTGTTCTAGTAATAGTGTTTGACAAACTTTAAGTGTTTATTTAATTATTAGATTATAATTTAATACAAATATCTTGTTGAGTGTAGACGTGTTTCTCTAGGAATCAGTTGAATAAAAACAGTTAATATAGAATTACCTACGCGTGAAACGGAAGTGAAGTACCTGGAAAGAGATTACAAATTGTTACAAATAGCACATATACAAATGCCAGCTACTACGAACTCCACTGATAAAACGAAAATGTACTAATGTCCCGCCTGCAGCAAGGAGATAACAGAGGGAGATGCAGTGGGATGCGACGGCCCCTGCAAACAATGGTTCCACCGAGAATCCTGTGCAGGGATCACAGTTACAGAATTCAATGTGTTGAAATCATCGAAATGCAAGCTATCATGGCATTGTAATATATGCAAACCCGCATACGAGGAATGGAGCTCTGGTAGGAAAGAAGAAAAGAAACACAGTCTTGACGAAATAATAAATGAACTTCACCAACCAACCAACCAAGGGAAGAAGCGAAGAAAAATCAAGACGCACTGATGACAAGACTAGCCTATATAGAGACCATGGTAAAAGTCATTAGTACACACAAGAACGCAAGTCCGAACCCAGTGGGAAAGAAATTATATTGTGAGGTGACCCCAGCAGCTACAGATATTCAAGTGGCTCAACCACGCAAAACCCATAACAAGGAGAATATATTGGAAAGTAGAAAAACAAGTGAAGAACCACAAAGAAACGACCCAAGGACAAATATAGTGAAACAAGACCAAGGACACTCATCAGACGTGCCTATTGAACAAAGAGCCGACCAACAAGAATCTCAGACAAAGGGAGAAGATATGTGGATAGAGGTACCTACGCGCAGGAGAATGAGAAAACAGGAACAAACGACAACAGCACAACTCTACGGAGCGGCCCGCGGTCGGCATGGCTGTATGTTGGGAAGCTACATAAGGACTCCAAAGAAAACGAGCTAACAACGTATGTCGAAGAAAAAGGAATAGAGGTAAGGGAATGCGAACTGATACATGCCGGACAACTTTTCAATTCATATAGACTAGGCATTCCAATGGAAGACCTAGAAATAGTGAATGACCCACTATTCTGGCCAAGAGGAATTGTGGTGAGAAGATACTCCTTTCGGAGAAATCGCCAGGAAAGAGGTGTTCGTCTCATCTAAGACGCACCAACAAATAACAGTCATGACTTGGAACGTAGAGGGATTAAGAAGTGTCAAACGTTTAATGCCTACAAACATTCTAACATCAGACATCATCATACTTACTGAAACTTTCAACACATGTGAAACTAGTCTACAAGGCTATTACACATACGAAACCCTAGCAACAAAAGGAAGCATGGGAAGACCAAGTAGAGGCATTACATGCTTAATCAAACCTCTTCTGTCTCCAGCGCAGCTAATCCATAGCACACCGAACGTGATTGTAATAAATGCCAATAACCTTGTCATAATAGGTGCCTACTTTCAGCCAGAAAGAACGGCACAAGAAATCATAGAAACACTGGGAGATGCTTTCCAAAAAATAGACAAAAATAAAGCAGTGATACTCGCCGGTGATTTAAATTGCCGTATCGATCAACATAACCATAAATCCGATACAGTAATAAACTATCTAACAAACGTAGGTTTATGCATCACAAACAAACCAGAAGATAAAACCTATATAGGCCATAACGGCACCAGTACTATCGACCTAATCCTACATAATGCACTCATCAATGCAACCAATGCCAAAACAATGGAAAATACATCAATAACACCAATCAAGAAGCATATACCTGTCTACACAAAAATGATGTGGGAAAACGTGCAAAAGAAAACAATTAAAAACCTCTCAAAAATAAAGAGGCGACTAGACACCAACGTCCTAGCAGAAATCGCCGACAAAACAAAAAACCGATCTCAAAAGGAAATAGAAAATGGAAACATTAACGAAGCCGTCCAAATTTTAGAAAACATAATCAAGAAAGCTCAAATAGTGAATTATGTCTCGGAGAGAAAATCCCAACCATGGTTCGACAGAGAATGTTACGAAGAAAGGAAGGAAGTCCTCAAGTCACTACACAGAGCAAGGGCATCCTTAAACTTTGAAGACTTGAAGATATATAACGGAAAAAGAAGACTATACAAAAATTGCTGAGAGAAAAAAGGGCGTATCATCTTGAAAAGGAAGCAAAGCAGCTGATCAAATTGGCAATGGATGATCCTTTTATGGCCCTCAAAACAACAAGGCCCTACTTTCCGAACATGATACAAATGCAGACTTGGGTAGACCACTTTCGTGATATTCTAAACCAGAATAAAAGCGATTTGGCGTTCCCTGCACCTAACAAGCAACACCCAACATTCACAAAAGTTACGGAGCAAGAAATATTAACAGTTATAATGGAAACTAGAAATAAGAAGGCCGCAGGGCCGGACGGAATTGCCAACGAGCACCTGAAACTGGCGGCACCACACCTAGTACAGACATGGACCCAGTTATTCAACAAATGCCTAGAATACGGGACCATACCAGAAAAGTGGAGACACTCAATAATCAAAATCCTTTACAAAGGCAAAGGCCCTACATCATCACCAGATGCTTACAGAGGCATAGCACTGGAGAATTCATTATTCAAAATCTTCTCAAAGATTCTGACAAAGAGGCTATACGACCTTGCAGACAACGCGATCCCAGAGGAACAATTCGGCTTTAGGAAGGGAAGAGCCACCATACACGCCATAAACAACCTGTTGACAGACATCCAAGAATCACTCAGACACCCCAAAGGTAAACTGTACACAATATTTATCGACTTCACAAAAGCGTTTGATCTACTTGACAGACAGATCATAATGAAGAAGCTCGAAATGATAAGTGGAGACAACTATTTGTCACACATCATCAGATGTATTATGGCAGTCAATAGAGTGACCATAAACGATAACGTAACGACATCGGCTCCTATAATACAAACAAATGGAGTTCTCCAAGGCGACCCAATAAGTCCTCTGCTATTCAACATCACAACTGCAGACATCGCACATGCTTTAAAGATGGCAAACAGTAAAGCTACCATATACATGTATGCAGATGATATGGTCCTTTGCGCGACAAAGTACAGAGATCTACAGGAAAGTTTCAACACCCTCATAACATGGACAGAAGAAAACGGGCTCCACATAAATAAAAACAAGACAATGCAGATGGTCTTCAGAAAGGGAGGAAGAGTCTCAACACACGAAATGGTGTACTATGGACAAGATCCACTAAAACAAACAAGTCATTACAAATATCTTGGAGTAACCTTCCAAACAACGGGCACATGTTTCAGCAAACACGTAACTGAAAAAGCTGTCGCAGCCATAAGAGGCATCAACGACATAAAATACATAAATAGACTGTCACTAGATACAGCAAAACAGCTATTCACCGCAAAGATTATTCCAATACTCGTCTATGGTCTGCAAATAATATGGAAATACCTAAAGAAAAACGATCTACAGCAACTTGAAAAAGTAAAAGCCACATTCTTAAAAAGAGTTCTCGGTGTAGGGTAAAAAGACTCCATCTCGACTTGTATATGAACTGGCACGGGAACCATTTCTAATAGAAGAGCTGAGGATATCACTACAGCTACCGGCAACAATTCATTATGACGAGCTTCTAGCAGAAAGAGTGAGGAAAAGAAGCGAGATTGATTCGGACTTCTACGCCACAGAAGCAATGATAAATCGAACGTGGGCGAACCCTGACCAACCACAGCGGCATGTACTTACTCGATTCTCTATACATGGCTTTCATCACGAGATATGCAAAAAACCAGGTTTTCACCAAGCGGACGAATATTGTGTGTGTTCTCTGTGCGGATGTATATGCAGCCAATACCATTTAGAACTGTGCACAAAAAGGACAGAAAGCTTAAACGCTTACAGCAAGAAAGTATTTTAATGCACATTTGTGCGCAATTCTACTTATTATTATTATTTTTATTTAATTAACAAAAATGAAAAGATTGAAGACTGCAAAAAATTGGGAATTTATCAAATTAATTGTAAAGATTGTGAAAAGATATACATAGGAAAAACAAAAAAGGAATCTAAATACAAGATTAAAGGAACACCTCAGAAATGTTAAAAATGGAGAAACAAAAAAATCTGTAATAGCTGCACATGCCTGGTCAGAAAAACATAGAATAGAAACCAAAACAAAATTACTTAAACAATTGGAAAAACCGAAGGAACTCACATTTTGGGAAAAAATTTACATATGCAAGAATAAAAACTCAACTATGAATTTTGAAATACCTGGTGATAAGGAGAATGGATTGATTTAGAAGTTCATTGGTCAGCCATCAGATGGCGTGGAGGTAAGTCTGCAGGAGAGGAAGCCGTTGGACATCAGTTGTGAACATAATACAGCATTGAGAATGTCACAAATGAAGTGAAGAAACTCGAGTCTGCTTGGGAGTTAAGAAGTATGAGGTGAGTCAAGAAACAACTAAACAATAGCAAAATTAAAATTCAAAATATTCCCTTAAAAATTAGGGTGTGCGAAATACATGAGCAAATACAGTAGTTTGATTGAATTTTAAGATTATTGTGTAGTTCCATAAATTATTATGGGAAATAACATTATGGGGTTTTCAATTAATAACTAATAAATTGTGAGTCATGAAATCCCACCTCATACTCTATCTTCAAGCATGGTACCATAGTTTCGAGAGGCATCCCTCATATCTTCAGCCATCTTTAGAACATTAATAAGATTCATGATAAAGTCGCTTTGAGGTATTATTCAAAATTAAAATATAAAATTATTAAATATTTACCTAAAAGGTCCGTCTCCTCAACTTTATTAGTTATTTATCTGTAAGCACTTTCGGGACTAGTCCCATCATCAGCAGGATTCAAAACTGGTGTTTCACTCAAAATCTGGTAGAGGGGGTTACACGTACTGGGTGTGTTTTCATTTATCAAATGGTCATTGTTGTTAACTGTCTTCAAAATTTCCGTCTCCTCGAGTACGTTTATCTTAGCTGGATTATTAATCCACGAGTTTTGAATCCTGCTGATGATGGAACTAATCCCGAAAGCGCTACAGATAAATAACTAATAAACTTGAGGAGACGGACCTTTTAGGTAAATATTTCATATTTTTATATTTCATCTCTACAAGATCACGGAGTAGGATGAGGTGAGACTACTATTTATTAGTTATTTACTGTATAGTATTTGAAAAATAGTGATTTCCAACATTCATTAAAACTTAATTCACTTATGATAATTAGTGATGTCATTAGAATAATTCTTAATGGTAAATAATTCTTACATTGTACCGGTAGTTAATGAAATTTGCATATTTCAGTTAAAAAACATCTTAATATTTTTTTGATGTGTAATTTAATTTACATCCATTAATCATAAAATTAACCATGGCAATATTATGGTGCCATTTTTTAATTATTTACAAATGCTAATATTATTTGAACAACAAAAATTAAAAATTGTTTGAAGAGAAAAATATATGGGTAAATCGGGATTTGAACCCGATGTCTCTGGTTCTGTACAGTGTACACCAGCACTCTATCCACTAAGCTGCCAGGCATTCCAATTCAAATGCTTATTATTTCTCTTCTCTATTATATGAATTCTCGTGTGCAGAGGTATGAACTTTATATTCCACTACGACTCTAGCAGCTTCTTTAATAAGTTGACTTTAATGGGAATCACACCACATTTATAGCCAATGAAGCTTATTTTCGATCTTAAATATTAAATTTATTACTTCTCACTGAATGACAATTTTTATTTGAAGAGAAAAACTGGTTCAAATCCTGATTTGGGCATATATTTTTCTCTTCAAATAAAATTTGTCATTCGTGAGAACTGATAAATTTAATACTTAAGATCGAGCAATTTTAGTTTCACTTCACACCTGCAGGAAGAAGAAGACCAGGACGTCCACTCAAAAGACTTCTGGATGGTGTTTCTCTTGAGGCCGAAACAGGTCAACAAATGGCCTAGATTCGTGAATGTACTATGATGATGATGATTTACACACATTGTTACTAAACATAAAGAAATATCCTATTTGTCCCTATTGTCTAGGATAAGTTGTGAGTTAGGTCAAATTTTGGCCATTTCTCTTCTTTAGCAGGCAACTACAACCTCATTGAAGTTTTGGCCGCCTCAACAATTTTTCTCCACCTGGATCTATTCTGGATACAGACTGGCCAATTTTCATTTCTAATATATCTTTTATAACATAATCCTGTCATCTGTTTTTTGGGCGTCCAGCTGTTCTGGTGCATATTGGTTTCCAGTTGTATATTCTTCTTACAAGCTTGTCTTCCTGCATTCTATTTATATGTCCAAACCAGTGCAGTCTTTGAGCTTTAATGTGGTTTATTACATTTTTATTTCGTATTAGATTATTTAATTCAGAGTTCATTCGTATATGCCATGTGCCATCGCTTTCTCTAATTGGTCCAAAAATTCTCTGTAAGATCTTCCTTTCAAAGATTAATAGTTTCTGTTTATCAGACTCCTTCAGTACCCATGTTTCACAGCCATAAGTTACAATCGGTCTTATTACTGTATTATACAGTTTAACTTTAGTTAATCTGGAGACAAGTTTACTTTTTAATAGTATTCTATTTGCATAGTAAGCTTTATTGCCCAAGAAATTCTTTCACTAATTTCTTCTTAATATAGTTTTTTCCATTTCCAGTTGAACCATGATATTTATATGGTTTTACTTCTTCTATATTTGTGTCATTGATGTTCAGATTACTTATTTGTTCATTTCTTGTTGTACATTTTAAGTATTTTGTTTTGGAATTATTTATTATTAATCCATATTCAACTGATTTTTCTTTCAGCAACTGGAAAGTTTCTATTAGTGTTGGTATGTTCATTGCTGTTATCAATATGTCATCCGCATATGCAATACATTGTTTAGATTTGGTACTTATGTTACCTCTTAGGTCTAAATATTTTTTTATTATTGAATCAACTACTATACTAAATAGTGTTGCAGATAAGGGATCTCCTGGTTTAACTCCAGATTCAACTTTAAATTCTTTGCTGAGTTTATTATTTATTCTAACTTTAGCTGTTGTGTTTTTAAGAATTAATTCAATTAATATTATCAATTTATTGAGTACCTTATATTGTGACAAACATTCTATAATTTTTTTACTTCCTTGTACAGAGTCAAATGCATGAGTGTAATCAATGAACAAATGATATAAATTAATTTTGTATTCATGGCATTTTTCAAATATTTGTCTAATAATAAAAATATTATCTATAGTGGATCTGTTTGGACGGAAACCCATTTGATAATCAGCTATACAATTTTCCACTAGTTCTGAGAGTCTATTATTTAAAATGCATGCAAAAATCTTATATGCTATATTCAAGAGTGTAATTGGCCTATAATTTTCACACAATAGTCTATCTCCTTTTTTAAAAATCGGAATTATTAATACCTTCATTCCATTGTCCTGGTAATAATTCTTCTTTCCAGATTTTAGTAATCAGATCAAATAATTTTAGTTTCAATGTTCTCCCACATTGTTTGATTATTTCAGCAGAGATGTTATCTGAACCAGCAGCTTTATTTGATTTAAGATTATTAATTATATAACTGAATTCATCTCCAAACGAAGTGACCTCATATTGCCCAATAAGCCTGTTACCAATATTTTCAAAATTATTTGAAAAAACTTCTTTTAAAGAGACTAAAACCAATTCTACTTCAGAGTAATATTTTGCCAGATCATCAGTTTGGTTTTCGTAACAATCATTGTACAATAGAACAAGTTCATAGAGTTGTGAATGAAATCGAGAACGCTATAGAAAGTAAGAAAATATTGTTCTGCTGTTTTCTTGGATATTCAACAGGCTTTTGATAAAGTATGGCGTGCAGGACTACAGTATAAACTGAAGTTATATCTCCCACAACCATATTACTTGTTACTTTGTTCTTACCTTAGTAATAGAATTTTTCAAGTCAAATATGAAGATGAATTATCTGGTTTTTACAGTATATTTTCTGGAGTTCCACAAGGCTCTGTATTGGGGCCTGTGTTATATACTCTATATACAGCTGATTTTCCACAAATAAATGGAGTACTTGTAGCTACATTTGCTGCTGATACTGCCATGCTCTATTCACATGAAGATGATAGGCAAGCATCTGAATACCTCCAGCAACAACTTAATAAGACAGAAGAATGGTTAACCACATGGTGTATACAAACTAATGAAAATAAATCTGTTCTTATTACATATGGAACCAGAACTGGTAACTGTCCTACTGTAACATTAAATAATAAAACTCTTCCAACAGATGATTCCGTCAAGTATTTGGGAATGCATCTTGATCGTCGTTTAACATGGAAGAAACATATTCAATAAAAACGTACAGAATTAAAACTAAAAACATCAAAACTTAATTGGCTCATAGGTCACAAATCAAAACTGAATCTAGAAAATAAACTTCTAATATATAAAACTATACTCAAACCTATTTGGACTTATGGTATCCAATTATGGGGAACTGCCAGCAATTTCAATATTGAAATTCTACAGAGATTTCAGTCTAAGACCCTTCGCTTTATTGTTGCTGCTCCATAGTATGTAAACAATGCCACCATTCATCATGATTTAAAAATAGCTACTGTAAAAGAAGAAATAGAAAAGTACAGCACTCGATATCTAAGGCAACTAGAAGTTCATCCTAATCATCTTGCAATCAATCTTCTAGACAACAGTGAAAAAATAAGAAGACTAAAAAGAAATAAAATATTAGAACTTCCTTTCATTTTCGCATAAAATGTTGTATAATGGAGTGCTGTCAATGGGCAGTATTCTCCTAACAAGTTATGTCTTTTAACAAATTTACTTATTGTCTTTTCAAGACAGATTGTAAATTAGCAATAAAGTTATTAAAAAAAATTGTATGTTGGTGGTGTCACTTCTTGTTGATTATACTTGTTACATTCTTCCTCTCTTAGAGTATATGGTGTTGTTGTATCAGTTGGGTTCAACACGTTACAGAAAAAATCTTTCCATCTATAATGAGGTCTATTTCAGTTATAAGATTGTCTTCATTATCTTTACAAAAGGTTCGTAGAATTACCTGCCATTGATTAAACTTCTTAAAACTATCAACAAATTTTCTTTTATCATTCTTTTTATGATTTTCTTTAATTTTCATAATTTTTTCATTAAGCCATTTTTTTTTTCTGTTTCACAATTTCATTAGCTATCTTTCTTTTTTCTTTGTAGAGGTCATTGTTGTTTCTAGTTTTGAATTGTAACATTTTCTTTCTAGCATTATTTTTCTCTTGTATGGATAATCTACATTCATCATCCCACCATTCATTTCTAAGGTTTTTTTCTTGTTCTTGTATTATCTCTTTAGCACATTGGAGTAAAATTTTGGCCATTTAGGTTTTAATATTTCTTGATTAAAAAAGTAACACACAACACACTTTAATATTATGGAGGGTAAAGGTGAGCAGCAACTCAGAAGTATATTTAATTTTAAATAAAAATTCTTCTTCCTTCCATTGTTTAGGGCAAATGGCCTGTTCTGGCCTCATTCCATCTGTCTTAGTTGTTCAGAATCTCACCATTCTCTTGGTTTATATGACAGAATTATTTTTGGTATTCTCCTATCATCCATCTTTTCATTCTTTCCATTTATGTCTTTACTAATTTTTTTTCATTTATCTTATATATATAACTTATTACTAATTTCTTGATTTTTTATTTTACCAAAATTTTGCATATCAAGAATGACCTAAAAAATCTCATTTCTGATGCCTGAATTGTCCAGGACTTGCAAAGCCAATATTGCCATTACTTTTTAGAATTTCATTTTAGTGTCACAAACATGTCTCATCGCATCTGCATGCCATGCAATTTCTAGTACACATTAAGAGCAATATTGTTTTCAGTCAGTACAATAAAATTGTAGTGTAGTTGTTTTTGTAATAGTGCTTTGATCTATCTATCTACAATGTCTTAACAACCCAATGTCTTTGCTTTGTTAGGAGTTACTAGACAAAGTTAACTTAGTTACACTTATTTCCTACAGATGCCATGAATGGTATGTGGTCAACATACTCAATGAGTCATTTAATTTGCAACTAAGATATTACTAGGATGAAGGAGGTCGGTAAATTTTTCTTAGAGGCCTCTTCATTCAGGCTTAAGGATCTTTTACTAGCCTGAAAAATCTTCAGACTCGGGACACATGGCTTAAAGTCCCTTCTTGGATTTTTCCATCCTAAAAAAAAATCAATCAACCTCGGCCAGGTAGAGGCCAATTTATAATGTGTTTAACAATTTTTCCTAAAAATCAGAACTTAATCAGATAGCCAGATATGTAAAATATTAATTTTGATATTATTGTTGTACCTGCAAGCCAGCATATTATCTCTACTACTGTTTAATGTAATATTGAATTACATATGTTTACAAATGAACAGGAAATTGATGATACAAAGTATTTATTTATGCAGATGATGTGGGAAAACAGTGAAATGGAACTGGAAGAAAATTTAAATAGATGGTTTAAGTAAACAATACAGCCATAAAGTAAACAACAACAAAACAGTACTTTTAAAAATTAGCAGAGTAGAGACAACAAAAAAATATCAATTTAGAAGGAATTCCATTGAAATAAGTTTTCATACCTTGGCAGTATAAGGGGCACGCCATAGCGTAGTGGTTAAGGCAGTGCGCTACAAACCGGAAGGTCGAGGGTTCAAGTCCTGGTGGGGTCAGGATTTTTAAACTAACCCAATCCTTCTGGTGGCACCATGGCCCTGGGGTCGACTCAGCCTCTAACTGAAATGAGTATCAGATGCTTGTTCTGGGGGGTAAAGGCGGTCGTCATGCAGGGCTGAAAACCCGGCTGACATCAAGTGCTGATTGCCTAGAAAAAGTGGGAGCCTTAACATCCTACTACCCGAAGGGCTTCCCGAGACCTGTAGTGGGAACACTTTACTTTTTACCTTGGCAGTATTATCACTAGAAATGGAAAAATTCCAAATAGAATGAATGAGAGAATTAAAAAGCATCACACTTTTACTTTTTAGTCAAGAGCTTATTAACAAACGAGTATTAAAAATAAATTTTAAGTTGACATCTATAAAATCTGTTTTAAGATAATTTTGTTATATGGAGCAGAATGTGGACAAAAAATGGTAAAACCAAGCTATGAAAATTAAATTTTTGAGAGCAATTTTGGGAAAAACAAGAAAAGACAAAATTAGAAACACAGTGATAAGTAGAGTCCGGAGTTAGGCACTTAAAAAATTCAAAATAGGCAGGCAAAAGGCACTAAAAATCATTAATATAGGCACTAAGAATTCAAAATAGGCTCTTACAAAAAATTTACTACAACATAAATTTTTACAGCCTTATGTAAAGTATATAAACGTATGCTATTTATTACATATGAAGATATCAGAGATGATTTTGGAACTTGTTTTTCATTTTTACAAAGAGCATACTTATGTTTTGCAGTGTGTACGTGCTGTGAAATTGGCACTTCTTCGCGCAATTCACTGAAATTTTATATCATTTGCAAAACAATATTGAACCGTCACTTGAGAATATTTCCGCACCAAATTATTTCATGAAATTGGTCAGTTTCTTACTATTTACTGTTGTCTGTTCTTTAGGCATCGTAAAATGACTGTTCTGAAGGGAGAAAAAAAAGTTTCTATGCAATGATATGTGTCATGAAGTTTGTCCATTTCAATTAATTTCTTTGAAATACTATGTTAATTTTGAGAAAAAATGGCAAATAGGCATTTATAGGTCCCGCGCCGTAGCCGAGCAGTTAAGGTAGGAAGCCTTGGTGCAGAGCTACGGGACTTGCGCTGGTTCGAGTCTCCTTGGGGAAGAAATTTTCTCATGGTATTTCGGCCAGTATGGGACCGGTGCCCACCCAGCATCGTGAGGCAATTGGGTAGCTACAATAAGTAGCGGCTCCAGGTTGAGGAACCAGCTATAACGGCTGGGGGACTCGACATGCTAACCACATGTCACCCCTACACTGGCTGTTGATCATCTACCTCTGTGATTGACACAGGTGGATGTGAAGGGCCAGCAGCCGGCTGGTAAAAGGGCAACCGCTGAAAAAGTGGAAAGACCCTCAATTGGATCGGCATTTATAGGCATTGTAAGTTGAAATAGGGATTTATAGGCAAAATTAACTTCATGGAAAACAACACTAGGGTCATGATGATCTTGAAGATTTTTGGGCTGTAGGCCATGGTCGTGAGGCTTGTAGTTCCTACATCAACAAACTCTAGGGTCGTTGGTATGAACTTATATGAAGTCACTTTTACAATATCTATAATAAATAACTGTAGGCATTTTCCCTAACATCTGGTCTCTAGTGATAAGAGATGAATTAAAAGTAGAGGAAATTAAAAAAACAAAGAAATAGATTTAATTGGTAGGAAGGGCCAGCAGCCGGCTGGTAAAAGGGCAACCGCTGAAAAAGTGGAAAGACCCTCAATTGGATCGGCATTTATAGGCATTGTAAGTTGAAATAGGGATTTATAGGCAAAATTAACTTCATGGAAAACAACACTAGGGTCATGATGATCTTGAAGATTTTTGGGCTGTAGGCCATGGTCGTGAGGCTTGTAGTTCCTACATCAACAAACTCTAGGGTCGTTGGTATGAACTTATATGAAGTCACTTTTACAATATCTATAATAAATAACTGTAGGCATTTTCCCTAACATCTGGTCTCTAGTGATAAGAGATGAATTAAAAGTAGAGGAAATTAAAAAAACAAAGAAATAGATTTAATTGGTATAGACATGTTACGTGTATGTCAGCAGAATGAATACAAAAAAAAAAAGAAGATGCTCTCAATGAAACCAAGAGGGAAGAGATCAAGGAGAAGTCCCAGAATCAGATGGTTAGACCAAATTAGGGAAGATATTGATGTTAGAGAACAGACATGCACAGAGATACATACAACTGAAACATGGGAGAACAGAGAATGCCGGAGATCTCTTTGTAATAAGCGACCCAAGCGATTGGAAAAAAGTTTAAGGAAGAAGTCTTGAGTCCTGGCCACTGACGAGATCTTCCTCTGTCCATCCCTATCCCACTCTTTCCTTCTCCATCCTCCTACACCATGCTTTTTAAGGTTATATTTTATTCCATCTCAACTTCAGCCTCCTAATCTTCTACTTTTTTCAGTAGTGCAAGTTTTTTTAAATAGGATTGTCCTTTGCCATCCTGATGATATGGCCAAACCAACATAATATAGCTGTTTTATAAACTTGTCACATCTGTGAATAAAGAATACAATTATTCATGATTGTATCTTATTTGCCACCTTCCATATTCGTTCTCTGGTCCAAATATCCTCCTAAGGACTTTCCTCTCAAAAACCCTGTTCATTACTTTTGTTCATTACTTTTCAAGACCTATTTGTTTTTTTGAAAGATTTTCATCATCCACCACCAACTTGCTAGGCCTGATGTGGCTTCACTGGAGCACCTTTAGCTCGTTCATTTCATGTATACTGTCAGGTCCAACAAGAAACCTGAAATGCACTTACCATCTCACATGATATGGATGCAGGGTCAGACTTTGAAAGTCTATAATTTAATTAAACAATTAATCTGGAATAAAGATATACCCACCAAGAGTAAAATGGCAATGTATAAAACTTATTTCAAACCAGTTCTAACATCTGTAGCTGAGACTTGGATATATGTACAAAGAAGGAATTGACCAGAATCCAAGCTATAGAAATGAAATTCTTAACGTGGAATGGTACATAAAACAAGGAGAAATGAATAAGGAATGACAAAATCAGGGAGATGTTAAGTAGAAAAATTAACAACAAACATAGAAAAAAATAAACTAAAATGGTTTGGACATTTAAAAAGAATAGAAAAAGAAAGGCTACCACAAAGACTAAAATCTCAAGATACAAAGAAAATGACCATGAGATAGACCACGAGAAAGATGGATTAACCAAGTGAAGAAAAGTTTACAAGAGAGAGGATACGAGGAATCTGCCACGTTAGAATCAATAATTTTTAAAAATGTAATAGTAGGTAATTCTGAATAGCTATGTTCTGCAGGGGGAGTATTTTGAAATCATTCTGGGAAGAATTAAAAAGAAAGAAATCATGGGAAAATAGAGATGGTTGGAGACGTATTTGAAATTGACCTCCTGAAAGGAGGACACGATAAGAGGAAGATGTGATGACTTTTCGAGAGTATCCAACACTCACTGCCATATGTAAGGACAGACCTTAATATAGATTTATACAAGGTCAATTTAGTTTTTAAATCACCAAATGTGATTTAAATGTGTTTTTGAGAACCTAATTGCACCTGATAGAGATATAGTCAAATTAATTTGTCCATAAGATGAACGAAGGAACTTGGTTTTAGTGGCGTGAAGGTCAGCAGAGACAGGGGGTGACGGGATGAAGGTGGTGAATGCCATTGAGATGATGGATGCTTTGGGGAGAGGAGGGGAAGAAAGAGAGAGACACAAGGTCTGGGGAACATCTGATATAATATTTCCTAGCTGCTCCGCTGCAGAAGATTTATATGGCTTTACCTTTAGCCAAGAAAATTATATTTTTCATTTCTTTTTCTATATTATCGTTCATTATAACTGTACCAAAATATTTAAATTCCTCAATAATAGAAGAAGTAGTACTTGCAAAAGTTATTTCCTTTTATTTGCTAAGCATCATGTACAGTATATATTGAATTATCTAGTCATTTGTTTATTCAGCCAGGGGTTAAGAGGGCTTCCATTGTTCAAAATATCTTCTTCTGCCTTCCAAATATTAGGCCTAGGCCTTGTACAATCCTATAGAAAATTTTTCCTCCAGCATTTCATAGGACGGCCCAGAGATGTACAAAATATTAACAATAAATATCAGTAAAAGTTTGCATTGTTGTGTGTTAAAATGTCACCACTTCCAGTTTACAGATGCTAGATGTATTGTTGCAATTGAGCATAATTTTTAACAGCTAGTTATATATGGTAAAAGACAAGGGAACAAATATAAACTGCAACATAACTTTTGTAATGGTGATGGAAATTTGTACCAAAATGACACCTTTATTTTTCAGGTCGGTACAGTAGTTAAATTTATTTAACAATTCTTTTTAACATCTGAGGTCATTATTTTTACAATTTGGATTTGCTGACAAATTTTGCT
This sequence comes from Diploptera punctata, assembly GCA_030220185.1. NCBI lineage: Eukaryota > Metazoa > Arthropoda > Insecta > Blattodea > Blaberidae > Diploptera > Diploptera punctata. The sequence goes on along the minus strand of JASPKZ010005677.1, from coordinate 191,852 downwards.
CAGAGGCCTTTTATTTCAGGTTTAAGTTTCTGTTACCTACCATAAATCAACAACATGTGACCTATAGTTCAACTTCCTTTTTGAAGAAAGCCATACTTCTTTCCCCTCCCCCCTTCTGTTATTACAGCATTGGGACTGCCTCAATATATTTACTCCATTCTTTTATCTTTTCCATTCTCTTCAAGTCTCTAAGACCTTACCATTTCTTCTTGCTATATTCTCAATACCATACATTTACCCTTTCCTCAGTCTTCTTCTTTTATTCTTGGTTCCATTGCTTCTTAGATTTCTTCCTCTTCCATTCCCACTACATGTCCAAACCACCACCTCCTACATTTTTCTTCATTCAATATCTGCCTTAATCCTCCTTGGTGCTTTCATTCCCTATTCCAAGGCTGTCCAAATGGTGGCCCTTGAAGCCATTTCAAATGGCTCTGAAGTTTTTGCTTAGTGTAATATGATTTAATATTATTTCTCCTTTAAAAAAAAAATCGAAAGGATTTTAAGAGCTGTCATTCCTTTTATGGTTTATCTTTTTTAATTAATAGCATAATATATGTAACTGTCGGGTGAAAATTGAGATTGATGGAAAAATCATAGAACAAGTGTCAGATTTCTCTTAGGAAGTGTATTTGCAGAGTATAAGAGTGACATTGATTCAAAATTACAAAAATATAATAAAATTAATGGGGTAATACAAAGACATTTTGGTAAACAGATGAGGACAGAGACAAAACTAAGATTACATAACATCACATCAAAAGCTGCTCTAAAATACGGAAGTGAAATTTCGATTTTAAATAAAAGAAACTCTCATAAACTTCAAGTAAGCCAAATGCGCTTCTTACGATCATTGTTAGGAGTTAAGACTGGATCACCAAAGGAACACTATTATCAGAGGAAAACTTGGAGTAACAAGTTTAAATGAAGATATACAAAGATACCAACAAGATTGGAAAAATCATCTGAGGAGAATGGCAAGAAATAGACTTCCAAAATTGGCATTCCAATATATCCCAACTGGACATAGGGACCAAGGAAGACCAAAACATCGGTGGAAAGATCAAGACCATCTTCGCTAGGTTTACCATACAGGCCACATGGCCTAAAATGAATTTGTTCATGATGATGATGATATATGTAACTGTTAAGCATTATATTAGTCATTGTACATTTTAAATTAATTCTGCATTTATCAATTCTGCACTGTGATAAAGCTGTTCATCCACCGGAATAACCCCTCGTAGTGAGAGAGTTTATATATGGACACCATATCATATGAGCTAGTGTCATCAAGCTTAACAAAATGACTTTGACCCTCCTCTATCCCTCTTCAGTCGACCCACTTGTGTTTTCAAATAGTCCCCATTAAATCGGTAGTCCTACACTACTTGTAAACATCATTATAATTTTGTTTTACAAAATCATAATTAAAGCATACCTTGTTGATTACCATCACTCATTTGAAACGACGCATATCTCGTGTTTTCCATCTGCAGCCTTCCACCTGATTAGAAAACATATTTCTGGTCCCCAGGGTCCTTGTAATTTGACACCGCTGCCATATTCTCTTCAGGATTTTTCTGCCCTTAAAATCCCTTGACCCTACCCAAGGAATACTTAAAAAGATGAATCATAAATAATCCTGAAGTTCATTAAATAGTATCAAATCATAACTGCAATAATATCCAATACTTCTAAAATTCATAGTACCAAATGAAATGCAGAAGATGGAATATATTTCTAAAAGGCCTACATAGTTTTAACTACTTAACGAAGTTTCTTAAACAGAAATTTAATTTAGTTGGGGACGACTGATATCAGTTACTTATTTTAATATTTTATGCAATAATATTGTAGCAAATAACAGATCAGGGTAATTAATTTGCATTTAATAATCTCAATTAAAAGATGTTAACTTCAAGATTTTGTTTCAGTATTCTCCTATTCTGCGATAATGTTACAATGGAATTTCATGGAAATGATCAACCAGAATTCAAAGGCACAAAACATGGAAGGCTCTATCTAACAACCCATCGAATGATCTTCAATGCTAAAGAATCAAAAGATAAAATGCAGTCTTTCAGCTTTCCATTTGTGACCCTGAGTGATGTAAGTTTTAATACATTTATTTTATATTTATTTCTTTATTTTCTCTTTTTTTTTTTCCTTTTCTCCTTTCTTTTTTCTTTCTTTTCTCTTTTTTGTTTTCCTTTTTTCATTCCTTTCTTTATCTCTTTTTTTTCTTTCTTTCCTTTCCTTTTTTTCCTTTTCTTTTTTTCTCTTTTTTTTTTTTCTCTCTCTTTCTTCATTACTTTTATTTTTCCTTCTCTTTCTTTCTTCTTCTTTCTTTCTTTCTCTTCTTTCTTTTCTTTTCCTTCTTCCTTTCTTTCTTTTCTCTTCTTCTTCCTTTCATTCTTTCTCTTCTTTCTTTATTTTTTGTTTCTCTTCCTTCTCCTTTCTTTCTCTTTCTTTTTTTCTTTCTTTCTTCCTTCTCTTTCTTTCCTTCTTCCTATCTTTCTCTTTCTTTCCTTTTTCATTTATTTATATTTTTTCTTTTTTTTCCTTCCTCCCTTTGTTTCTATTTCTTTCTCTTCTTTATTTCTATCTCTCTTCCATTTCTTTTTTCCTTGTTTCTCTCTCTCTCTTTCAGATCTACAACATTTAAGGCATATTGTATATAGGATCTTTAGATGTATCCAGTAAGCTGTGTATCTATCATTGAGTTTATATGTTTACTGATGATCAGTTATTTAATTTTAATGATACTATGAAATGGTGATTATAGTGAAATGGATCCTGGTAATGAGATTTCAATCTAGCATTTGCATTGACTACTAAGAGAAATCAGGAAAAATTGCTCATATCAAGTTGGTTGCCATTCCAATTTAAACCAGGAACTCCAAAATACAAGTCTCAAACATTACTGCATGAGTTAAATCAATTTTTTTATATATTGAGCCAGAGAAATATTTTTATATCTCGCCTCATAAAACTCTTTGATTTTCACAAGACTAGTTTCAAGGGACATTGCCCCTATCCTCAGTCAACGCTTCTTTTCCCCAGGATTTATATTGATATATTTAGTCCACTGCTGTGGTCTTGAGGTAGCATGATGCCTTGTCATTCAGTGGACCCAGGTTCGATTTCCGGTCAGGACAAGTTTCCTCGGTGAGGTTTCTTTGGGGATTTTCTTTACCTATAAAATTTAAAATATAATTTTAAATTTTACAAGTGACCTCAACGGTGTTTCATCATGAATTTTAAAAGTATTGATTTTTTTCACCTATAAGACAAATGTCAGGAAACTTTAAGGCCCAAAACAGTCCCCAAACATATGGCCATCATAATCATCGCTCATATTCACCTTAGATTGTTTAGGATTAAGGACTCTTGGTGCACTACTATCATCATCATCATCCATCATATCATTGGGGCAGCATAACCCTGCCTTCCAGGTGTCCCAACCTCAGAAGTGGGTTACAATTATGCCAATGCAAGGAGAGAACGTCAGAAATAATGACAACCTAGGGTATTCTTAAAATATCTTCATGCCATTCCTGTTACTTTGTAATTATTATTATTACTATCACTATAATTGTTTTTACCATTATTATTATTATTGTCATTATTAACTAACTAACTGGCACTATCGAACCTGTAGGTCCATGGGCATAAGATCTCCATACATCCCTATCCTGAGCTAATGTTTTCCAATCATTCCCTGTATAATCTACTTCCCTCAAATCATAATTAGTTATTCTCCCACCTCATTCTTGGTCTACCAACTGGGCGTTTTCCTCTGGTTTTCCTACAAGAAGCTTCCATGGACGTCTTTCATTCCCTGTTGTGCCACATGTCCTACCCATCACAGTCTATGAGACTTAGCTGTTCTTATTATATCTGGCTTCCTATAAAGACCATGTAGTTCACTGTTAAGTAGTCTACTCCATTCAAACATCTTACCTCATAATTAGTATAATTCTTGAGAACATGTTTCAAAATGTTTTAATTATTCATTTCATACATCTCAATGATGGATAAATTATATTTGAAGAGAAAAATTATATGTTCAGATGCTTTTCTCTTCAAATATGATTTATCCATCATTGAGATGCATGAAATGAATAATAAAAACATCAAAACAAGCTTTACTGGTTTTATAATGTAATGTAAAATTTCCAAATAAATGTCTTCTTAATAAATAAACTGCCATTTGCAAGATAGAAGAAAGGTTTCATAGCATTTGGTGCACGGGAATTAACAGTGTATATAAGAGAAAAATTTGCATTTAGATTGGAACTTGCTCAGGTAGCTCTATCAATAGAGTATTGGTCTAGAAAGGCCAAAGGTCCTGGCCTGGATTCAAGCCTCAGTCTGAGCGTATAATTTTTCTCTTCAAATATGATGTTTCAAAATGTCTGACTACTTAAGTCAGAGGTAGAAAAAACAACACAAGTTGTAAGGCATGTTTGAATTAACAGTTAAACAATATGGCATCCTCTAAAATACATGAATTTAAGTCATTTTGAAATATGTTCTCAAGAAAATTATGAAGTAATAAGTGGAAAATTTCCAACTCAAATATAATCAGTGGAAGTTCTTGTAAATACTTACTTACTTACTCACTGGCACTATCGAACCCGTAGGTTCATGGCCGCACGGACATAAGCTCTCCATACATCCCTATCCTGAGCTAATGCTTTCCAATCATTCCCTGTATAATCTACTTCCCTCAAATCATAGTTAATGTTGTTCTCCCACCTCATTTTTGGTCTACCAACTGGGCGTTTTCCTTCTGGCTTTCCTACAAGAAGTTTCCATGCACGTCTTTCATTCCCCATACGCGCAACATGTCCTGCCCATCGCAGTCTACGGGACTTAACTGTTCTTATTATATCTGGCTTCCTATAAAGAGTTCTTGTAAATATGTAAGAAAAATCTATATTGCCAAAATCTTTCATAGCTGTCTATCAGTAATATAGGTGTCAGTGAGCAGGTATGACAATACTGCATTTTATGTCTTTTGAGCTAAGTTTGTTTTAATGTAGGCAAAGCAGACTGCATTTTTATTGGTTGAATAATGGTTTTACCTTTAAGTGTATAAGAAAATGTAGTTCTCTCTCTAGCACTCAAAATAGAGAAAATAAAAGAAATAAAAATGTATTATCTAGCACATGTCTATATAAGTTTTATATGAATATTTTAAAATATAGAATTACTTTTTTAATATGTTGAATAAGCATTGTTACATTCTTATGCATACACAATGTAGGATACATTGGAATTTCAATTGTTTTAAAGGCCACTTTTGTATAACAATAAAACATTGGAGACTGAAGCATTTGAAAAGCGGAGTGAAACAAATTATTTTGAATGTTTTCAAACAGTTTAGTGTAAAATATCCTAGCTATTGAGGATGTGATAAAAATAATTGCAGAATTTACAGCATGGAACATAAATTGTGCTCATAATGAAATATTAAATAAAGGATATCTATCGACATCATGGGAAAAGCGTAAATGTCTGATTAAGTAATCCCTTATATAATTTTGTGTCATAAATAAACAAGAAATGGAAGTAAATTAATGAGTCATTTTTTACATCTTACCACATATTTCATGTTTTCTTTAAACATGGGAACTAGTTTTCAAGAGAACCAACTCTCTCATTTTTGACCGACATTATGACTACCGGCTTTTCGTTGGAATCTCCATCAATAACATTGCCATCTGGTGTTGATTTGATGAACTTCGAGATGAGGTCACGTTCATCAGGAATCTCGAATTTCATAGATCTAAATTTGTTCTTCTGAATATATATCTTCTCCCAAATTGTCAATTCTAAAGGTTTTTCCAAATGTTTTAAAAGTTGGGCCTCTTTTTCAATTTTATGATTCTCCAACAAACTATGTTATGTGCTGCAAAAACTGATTTTTCAATTTCACCATTTTTAATATTTCTAAAATGTTCCTTAGTGTGAGTGTCCAAATTCCTTTTTGTTTTTCCTATGTATACCTTATTACAGTCTTTACAATTAATTTGATAAATTCCAGATTCTTTGCTATCTGGGGTGTTCAATTTCTTATTAGTTATTAATAGATTACCAAGGCTAAATTTATTTATCGGTGCCAATGTAATATTGATGGAGATTCCAACGAAAAGCCGGTGGTCATAATGTCGGTTGAAAATGAGAGAGATGTTTCTTTTGAAAATTAGTTCCCGTGTTTAAAGAAAACATGAAATATGAGGTAAGATGTAAAAAATGACTCATTAATTTACGAATTAAGAACCTCATAATGTTATTTCCCATATTTAACTATGAAGAAATGAAAGTTCCTAATTATTGGTACCATCTTACTTTGTATTCAATAATATTTCCTGTAAAATACAATGTTGCCTAAGAACAAGTAGTATTAGTATAGTATTCAAATGTTCTGAAGCTCTTGATTTTTCACCATTCGCTTGTGGGCTTCCCAATAGTGTTCAGCAATTTGGAATGGTATCCAACTATTTTCTGAAGATCAGTGCAGAACATCAAGTGATCCTTGTTCATTATCATATTTGTGTTAATTGCATACTATGCAGTGTGGAGAGTCTAGTAGCTTAATTTAATGTGGGTGTGCTGCCAAGCAATCATGACCAGTTTCAAGATGAAATGATGCAATTGCAATTGATCGGGGGCTGTGTGGTATTGTATTTGATTCTAGTAATGTCTTCCATATCTTGGTTTCACATTGGATTTTGTTTTGTTCAGCTATATGGGATTTTATTTTCATTTGCCTAAGAACAATGTTTTTATCAATGACAGTTCCATGCTCAATTCAATCGTATGGCGGGTAAAAGTAGCACCATGGTTCACCCAATTGATGGTGTTGGCGAATACCTTATGCAAGTTTATTTGCAGCACAACTGGAACTTGCCTCAGAATTGGTTGAGTATGTTTGCCTCGTTCTCTAGCGTTCTTGATAAGCAGTGCCAGTCAGTTCAAACCAGGATTTTACTTGAAGTTCTCAGGCAATAGCACATATCACTCATTTATATGAAAAACCACTCTAACGGTTCCTATGTTTATATTTTCACGAGGGAATTACAACATATATAAGAGAAAAATTTGCATCTAGATCGTAACTCGCCTAAGTAGCTCAGTTGGTAGAGCATTTGGTCCAGCAAGCCAAAGGCCCTGGGTTCGAGTCTCGGTCTAGGCGAAAATTTTTCTCTTCAAATATAATTTATCCTTCAGTGAGAAGTGTTAAATCAATAATAAAAATATTGGTTCCTATGTTATTCTTTTTTTTGCAGTGAAACTGGATACATACAATTTAATTAACGAAAGAAAGATATATTTTGTGAACCAGCAAAATTGAATTATAAACCATACTTGCTGACGTATTTGCAGTGTTTATGCAGCTCCTGCGTGATGGATTTGTTCTTTATGTCCCGTGTTTCACATATATGTAGTGTGGGTATTACAGTCAAATTTTAAATATGATGTCTTAATTATTTAATAGGTGGAGTTAGAACAGCCAGTATTTGGAGCAAATTACATAAAAGGGAAGGTTCGTGCTCAACCAAATGGATACTGGGTTGGAGAAGCAAAATTTAAACTTATGTTCAAGTCTGGAGGAGCAATTGAGTTTGGTCAGGCAATGCTGAGAGCTGCACAGATGGGTAAGTTAATTTTATTTTATTAAGTTCTTCTTCAAAAAGATGACAGAAAGGACTGAGGAAACTGTAGAGGAATCACACATTTACACAGATGGCCTACTACCAAACAGAGAAACTAATCTATGTAATAAATACTAATAAAATTCATATCAAATTCCGTTGAGGTGAATAGTTATAAGATAAAAATTAAAATGTACCTGTTGGCAGGTGCCGTCGTCCTCAACTTTGTTAAAATGATGTATATAAAATATTAACTGGAGGCCTTTCGGAAGTTAACTTCCATCAACAACTCAGAGTTGCTGCTACAGACACTTGGAGTCTACATCTTCTTAACAACAACAACTAGTAGTAGAAGCTCATCCTGCTGATGATGGAAGTTAACTTCCGAAAGGCCTCCAGTTAATATTTTATATACATCATTTTAACAAAGTTGAGGACGATGGCACCTGCCAACAGGTACATTTCAATTTTTAACTTTTATCTTATAATCTATGTAATGTATGTAGGAAATAATACTATGAGGTTTCTTTCAATTATTGATGAGCTGGATATTTTGACTCACCTCATATTTCTTGATTTTTATGCAGACCTGGTTTCGTTGCTTTTGTGTGACATTGTCGATGCATTCCAACTGTTGCTTTGCTGTGTCCATCCTGTAAGTTGAATACTATTCCCTCTGCTGGCTGACCGATATATTTAATAAGGTTAAAAAATATTGAAATTTTTTAAACTTATTAAATATATAAATAAATATTTAATAAGTTAAAAAAAATTCAGCAAATTTAACATTAAATTAGCACCGGAAAATTATTACAATTTGAATAAATTAATTGAAACCAACAAAAATGAAAAGATTGAAGACGGCAACAAATCTGGGATTTATCAAATTGATTGTAAAGATTGTGAAAAAATATACATAGGAAAAACAAAAAGGAACTTAAATACAAGATTGGAAAAAACACCTTAGAAATGTTAAAAATGGAGAAATAGAAAAATCTGAAATAACTGCATATGCATGGTCAGAAAAACACAGAATTGAAACTAAGGCCAAATTACTAAAACAGTTAGGAAAATCTAAAGAACTCACAATTTGGGAGAAAATTTACATCTGCTAGAATAAAAAGAAAACCATGAATTTTGAAATTCCCAGAGAAAAAGAAAAACATTTGATTTGGAAGTTCATCGATCAACCAAAAGAGGGAGCAGAAATAACTTACATGATGGACAACCACAAAACAACAGTTGGAATGCATCGACAATGTCACACAAAAGCGACGAAACCAGGTCTGCATAAAAATCAAGAAATATGAGGTGAGTCAATATAACCAACTCAATAATAATTAAATTAATCTATAATTGAACCCGGCTGGGGTCGATGGATTTTTTAAGGATGGAAAAATCCAAGGAACAAGTCCTCCGGGAGCGACTTTAAGCCATGGGTCCCGAGTCTGACGATTTTCAGGCTCGTAAAAGATCCTTAAGCCTGAATGAAAAGGCCTCTAAGCAAAATTTACCGAATTTTCCTGTCCTAGTACTACCTTGGTTTCCTAGATGTCAGTCTGAGGCAGAACGCTGACCATGGACCACTCAAATGACATCTATACAAAAACATGTGTAATTAAATTAGTATGGTTCAAATTCTTCCCCGTAGGGGGAGAGCGCCTAAATCTCTGTTAAAGGAAACATGGGCTTACAAGATACAAGAAGATCGAGTTAGATAAAATGTTTTTTCATCTCACCACATAAAGTTGTGTGTTTTCACGATACTGGTTTCAAAGGTCAAACCCGAACTCAAGTTGGAGTTGATGATGAAGACAAAAGTCTTTAAAACTGGTATAGTGAAAACACAGAACTTTGAGGTGAGGTGTAAAAACATTTTATCCAACTCAATTATAGGTTGAATATTATCTCATACCTTTACTTCTCACTGCAATTTTTATTTTAAAAAATAGAGAAACTAATGCTGTAGCTGGAGAACATTCATCCCTCTTTTCACACTATACAGCAGTAGGTAGAAACAGATCAAACTTTGATGCAGAATACTTTTTTGCGCTACTTTTTTGATTTAGAGCAATTAATACCATCATCTTCTTCGTGTATTAAACTACAAAAGGTTACTTATTTTAGGAGTTCTCACTATGAGGTATATTCATTAAGGTAGAATTTTTTATCACTCACCTCATATTGTCCTTATTTGACTATAAACTAATTTCGGAACATAGTTTCTGTTCCATCCTTAGTATCGTCACAACCGTTGTTCTGTCGTCTTGAAGAGCTGTGCTTTGCTCCTTCCATTGGCTGACTGAAAAACCTCGAAACCAGGTCATTCTCACCGGGAATTTCAAAGTTCATCAATTTCTTCTTTTCGCTCTTTTGAATGTAGATATTTTCCCAAACAGAAAGTTCTTTTGGTTTTTCTATTTGTTTTAATAATTTAGCTTCTGTCTCGATAAGATGTTTTTCAGACCATGCATGGGCAGCCACTGCAAATTTTTCTACTTCCCTTTTCTTGACATTCCTGAGATGTTCTTTCACTCAAGTTTTCAAATTTCTCTTAGTTTTTCCTATGTAGAAATTCTCACGTTCTTCACATTTAATTTGATAAATCCCTGATTTTTTTTTCTTCTTTAATTTTCTCATTCTTATTAGGTCTAATCAGTCTACTGATGCTGTAGTCATTTTTGGGTGCTAACCTTATGTTGAAATCTTTAAAAAAATTTTGAAACTTGTGGTGTTTTAATGGATGATATGTGAATTTTCTAAATTTTACATTTTCTTCTTTAACTTTTAGAAGAGTGCTTTGATTAATAAATTTTTGTCTTTTGAACTTGTTTATTTTCTTGAGTATCATTTTTATTGCAAAACCATTTTTCGTGGCTTCGTTGATTATGTATTCTTTTTCTTTTTCATAATTTTCTTTGTTCATTGGTATGTTCACTAATCTATGTGTCAAACTATTGAAAACTGCTTCTTTGTGAGCTATGTGATTGAAACCTGAAGCTTTTATGTAGTTATCTATATGTGTCTTCTTTCTGTAAATTCCAAATTCTATCTTATTTTCTTCATTCTTTTTTATGTTGAGATCTAAAAATGGTATTTCTTCATTGATTTCCTTTTCCATAGTGAACTTTATAGTTTGACTTTGAATGTTCAATAATTTTAATGCATTATCTATCTGTTTATGATTAACTATTGCAATTACGAGGTGTGATCAATAAGTTTCCGGAATGGCTTCAAAACAATTATGCCATTGAGGAGTTTTTAATTCTCACCCAGGCTGTACACTCAGAATTTCCTTGTGATGAATTTGAGGGGTCGCGCGACCTTATCTGACCTTGCAGTATGCTGGTAGAAGCTCTGAAGTGAAGACGTGTTTTGTGCATGCGGCGATTTCTCTGTGTAGCAACAATGCGGGATTACGAGGAACAAAGAACATGCATCAAATTTTGCTTTAAACTTGGTAAAACTGCAACAGAAACATATAAAATGTTAAGAACAGCTTATGGGGAGGAAGCAATGGGCAAATCTCAAGCATTTGAGTGGTTTTCGAAATTTAAAAAGGGCGTGACATCGGTTAAGGATGAAAATCGTCTGGGACGACCAACTTCCAGCAAAACCAATAAAAATATCGATCGAGTGAGGGAAATGGTATTAAATGATAGGCGCATTACAATACGAGAACTGTCTGATGCACTAGCACTCTCGTTTGGAAGTGTTCAAAGCATTTTGAAAGACGATTTGAACAAGTGAAGAATTGCTGCGAAGTTCGTGCCCCGCCTCCTTTCAAATGACCAAAAGGAAAGTCGTGTGATTGCCTGCACAGATCTTAAAGAACAGCTTAAAAATGACCCATGGTTCATGGAAAAGGTTATTACTGGTGATGAAACATGGATTTATGGCTACGATCCAGAAACTAAACAACAGTCTTCGCAATGGAAGAGTCCTGCATCTCCACGCCCCAAGAAAGCCAGACAAGTTCGATCGAATGTGAAGTCAATGATGATTGTTTTTTTTGACATTAATGGAATTGTGCATAAGGAATTTGTACCACGGGGTCAAACAGTGAATCAAGTGTACTACAAACAAGTGTTGCAAAGATTGAGGGAGAATGTGCGACGCAAACGGCCAGAGAAATGGAGGACTGGTGACTGGTTCCTGCATCACGACAATGCGCCCGCGCACAAAGCAATTTCTGTCCGCCAGTTTTTGGACAAAAATAGGATGAGTACTGTTCCCCATCCAGCCTATTCTCCAGATCTGGCTCCAGCAGACTTTTTCCTGTTCCCACGGCTAAAAATTCGGCTCCGAGGACATCGTTTTGAGGACATTGATGTCATCCAGCGCAAATCGCAGACGGCATTGGACACATTTAAAGAAGACGACTTCCAGAAGTGCCTCCAGCATTGGCAGAATCGCTGGGACAAGTGTATCAACTCCCAAGGTGACTACTTCGAGGGTGACAGTGCTGAATAGAAACTTTGAAGTGTTGTGTTGTGTTTATGGCCTCATTCCGGAAACTTATTGATCATACCTCGTATGTCATCCACATATCTGCACCAGAACTTGAAAATTAAATGATGTCCATTAATTATCTTGTGTTCAAAATTCCCCATGAATAGATTAGCTAAGAATGGAGATAAAGGGTTTCCCATCGAAAGTCCTGAATTTTGTTTATAAAATCTTCCATTGTAGGTGAAAAACATATCGATACATAATTTAGGTAAAGTTTTATATTCGACTATCTTTCCTTTTTCAATTTTATTATGGTTCAGCCAAATCTCTAAAAGTTCCATAGTTTGGTCTTTTGGAATGCTTGGAAATAAGGAAACAACATCAAAAGAAACTAATCTGTCTGAAGATTGTAGTTGTATGTTTTCTAGTTTATCTACCAATTCATAAGAGTTTTCTATTGCAGAGTTTTCAAATCCATTCATTTTATTAAATTCCTTACATAACCATTTAGATAAATGATATGTAGGAGACCCTATGTTGTTAAATCAGGGATTTATCAAATTAAATGTGAAGAATGTGAGAAATTCTACATAGGAAAAACTAGGAGAAATTTGAAAACTAGAGTGAAAAAACATCTCAGGAATGTCAAGGAAGGGGAAGTAGAAAAATCTGCAGTGGCTGCCCATGCATGGTCTAAAAAACATCTTATTGAGAAAGAAGCTAAATTATTAAAACAAATGGAAAAACCAAAAGAACTTACTGTTTGGGAAAAGACCTACATTCAAAAGAGCGAAAAGAAGAAATTGATGAACTTTGAAATTCCCGGTGAGAATGACCTGGTTTCGAGGTTTTTCAGTCAGCCAATGGAAGGAGCGAAGGACGACAGAACAATAGTCGTGACGATACTGAGGATGGAACAGAAACTATGTTCCGAAACTAGTTTATAGTCAAATAAGAAGAACAATATGAGGTGAGTGATAAAAAATTCTACCTTAATTTACAAAAGGTTTGTTCCAATCTCATGCAGGAAACATTATGCTCTTGGCCATCCCACACTTCTATACTCCTCTGGTTTAATAACTGTTTTGTTTTATTTAAGAAGAAAAATATATACCTGATATTTAATTTTAGGAAGTGATATTTTGAGCTTATTTTAATTAAAATATTTTCAGTCTGATCATCTTACCTCAATATTAATGTTGATTTGTTCTTGGACATGTTTCAAAACAATTATGTTGTATATTGTTGTATTGTTGCTTAGATCAGTTGATATGTAATATAATAACACAATTCATAATTTAATGTCTGAAGAAGGTACAGTGTACCGAAACAGCTGTCACTGAATTATATCTTAATAATAATAATATGAAAATCAAATAAAACTAAGTTTTATTTTTATTTAATTAATCAAAATAATAATGTCCAGCAATGGAAAATGTTAAATTTAAAATCACATCAAAATATTATGAGGTTCTACTTAAAAAATAAGTTGGGTCTGCCATCATCTTAGCTCAAAATACGAGGTAAGATGACAGCAGACCAACTTATTTATTCCATACAAGTCATAACATCAGATACAATTTAAAATATCACCTCACCTCATATTTTCTCTTCTTTTTTGGTTTTGTAGTAATTAATTCTCCTTCCTCAGCATTTTCTTGACCATTGTTCTGTCATGGGAATTACACGGTTTTCTTCCTCCTTCTGTTGGTTAAAGCAAAATTATCTTGTACCTCATATTCAAAATATATGAGATAATTCTATTAAATGAAATCAATAAAGAAAACCATTTAAAAAAGCAGAGTTTTCTTATTTAATATACCATTTTGTTTTATGATAAGCATAAGAATTTCTGGGATGTTATTTGAAGATTGGAGAGAGGCATGACCTTCAAATTGTTTGGACAGCAATTGTTATCATTCTAAAAGTTATTGACGTTGTTAAAATTTGATTGAAATAAAAGATTCTTCATGGTTCAATAAACTCATTTTTACATGCTTTATATTAGCTTGACCTGTATCTATCTATGTAACAGAATCTTTCAACACGATTTTCACCCACTTAAAAACATTGGATCAACTTGAAACTTTGTATACTTGTAAAGGACCAATGACAATACAATAATTTCATAAATAGTATATAATAGGTTGCAGACTTATCGACTTTTTAGTCCATCGTTGTAAGACATTAATATTATATCCTCTGGTAGCTCAGTTGGTAGAGTGGTGGACAATAGTGGTATATAATTTCAGTAATCCATAGGTCACTGGTTCAAATCTGGCCCAGAGGATTTTTTTTAGAACAGTATTACTTTTAGCTCATACTAGAATAGTATCAAATTAAAGATATTTACATTTTTAGAAAACCAAACTAAAAAATTAAAAATAGTTTAAAAAACTAAAACCACACGCTTTATTAGAAAACCGAACTAAAAAATGAAAAATAATTTTAATTTCCAACACGCTTGGGATAAAATTAAAGTAGTCAACAAAAAAATCATCTCCAACACATCTAGAATAAAACTAGAGTTATGTACAAAAAATAATAATTTTACCATCAAAAGCGTGTGGTGCTCTATATCAATTAATATATTTGATAATAAACAGATATTGGTAAAAGTAAAGTCTCTAAGAAGAAAACATAAAAACCATAAAAAGCACCCCACACTTTTGATGGTAAAATTATTTTTTTATAGATAACTCTAGTTTTATTCTAGATGTGTTGGAGATGATTTTTTTTTGACCACTTTAATTTTATCCCAAGCGTGTTGGAAATTAAAATTATTTTTCATTTTTTAGTTCGGTTTTCTGATAAAGCATGTTGTTTTAGTTTTTTTAATCTGTTATTTATTATTGGATTAATTGGTTTAAATCTGAGATACATGCTTCTTCAACAAAATACTACATATGAAACTCGAGATTCCTGTATATTAAAAGTTGAAGCATGGTAGACCATTGAACCTATCAACAGATGAAGGAAGAAACAGTGAATCAGATGAAAGAACAACGGTTGAGAAAATACTGATGATGGAGAATAAATTACTCCAAAACCAGTCTAAAAAGAAGACAAAATATGAAGTGAGATGATATTTTTATTAGTATTAAATTATTTTCTTTCTTCTTCATCCATACAAGTCTTAAGCCTAGAGGCATGTTGCAATCTCACTGATGAATTTTGTATCCAGTGCTTCCTTGGACAAGCCAGAGATCTCTTCCCTGTTGGACAATAACAAAGCAGGACTTTGGGAAGTTTATCTGAACTCATTTGCCACAAATTATTCATTCAGATGTTCTGGTATTCATGTATGTGCTTAATGACTGCTTCTAAGTGTAGTTCCTTCAAGACATCATTATGTTTGTAATCCAACTTGGTGTACCCTGCTGTATATCTCATTTCACTAGAAGTTATCATGCTCTCCTCTCCTTTCCTCAAAGTCCATGCCTCACTGCCATAGCATATAGCATGTCTTGCTAAGGTTTTGTATAACCATCTCTCTAGAATAGTGAAATGTTTCATTGCTGAATTTTAATATTCAGTTATTAATACCTCATAATGTTACTTCCTACCTAAATTTGAATCAAATGCAATACCTATTACAAACAAAATCAGTGTAATCATTAAGAATATTAAAAAAATTAATTAAAAAGAATATTAAAAAATCTACAAAACAGTACATTTTCAATGGCTACCATTGCATGTCACCACAAAAATGCACCGATAGAATAAAGCTATGAGTGTACACATTACATATCAAAATGAAAATTTATATACCTAAGCAGCACAGTGGTTTAGTGCATAAAACCAAAAATCCCGGTTTAGGTGTACATTTTTCTCTTCAAATATTAATTTGTTCTTTAGTGTGAGTGATAAATTTAAAATAAATATCTCAAAATTCAAAATTAAAACTAAATCAGAAGCCAAATTACTTGATAAAATCAGTCAACAATCACAAGATAAAATCGGGCAAGAATCAACAAAATTTGGAGAACTTATAACTCGAAAAACAAGAAGAAGCTATTGCTGCCTTCAGATTAATCACAGATTATGACTGTCTTGTAACACAAATTCTAGCATGAGATTGGAACAGACCTTAAGGTCTAATCCTTGATGCTGCTGCTGCTGATATGAACAGAATCATCAAAGAATGGAAAACAAACTCTACATGGTTCAATTTCTATCAGCCGAAACCTACAATTGGATAGTCTACTCTCTGCTGATGGTTTAGCTTTGATTGCATGTAATGAAGATGAGCTTCAGTATTCTGTACATAATCTAAATAAAATCAGCACAAAATATGATATGGAAATCAACATTAACAAAAAAAAAACTCATAACATTTTGTGGAAAAATACCTGGGTTACAAGCAAAATTTGCATAAACAATAATTTAATAGAAAGGTCAATGAGTTTACATAACTTGGATATAATTTAATATTTGTTGGTGAAACAGACATAACTTATAAAATGTATAAATATAGTAAAACAATAGGAATAATTAACAAAAGCATGAAGCCTTCCAAGTACAGTGACCCATAAGAATGTATATAAAATCTTAGCTAGACCTGTACTATGTTACGGAAGTAAAGCCTGGATCATGAAGGGTACTGAGATCGAGAATAACGGCTAGTGAAATAAGATTTTTGAGAGCAACATTAATATATACTCGCATGGACTAACTAACTCACTGGCAGTATCGAACCTGCAGGTTCATGCCCACGCGGACATAAGCTCTCCATACATCCCTATCCTGAGCTAATGTTTCCCAATCATTCCCTGTATAATCCACTTCCCTCAAATCATAGTTAATGTTATTCTCCAACCTCATTCTTGGTCTACGAACTGGGCGTTTTCTCCTCTGGTTTTCCTACAAGAAGCTTCCATGCACGTCTTTCATTCCCCATTCATACCACATGTCCAGCCCATCGCAGTCTACGAGACTTAACTGTTCTTATTATATCTGGCTTCCTATAAAGACCATGTAGTTCACTGTTATGTAGTCTTCTCCATTCACCTGTCTGTTCATCTCTCTTTGGTCCAAAAAAATTTTCCTAAGAACTTTATTCTCAAATACTTGTAATCTCCTTTCCTCCCTTAAAGTAAGAGTCCATGTTTCGCATCCATATAATAGAACTGGTAGAATAATAGTTTTATATATTTTAATTTTTACTTTTTTGAAAGGAGTTGGGAAGTCAAGAGTCTCTGTAATGCGTAATAGCATGCATTTCCAGAATTGAGCCTATGTTTAATTTCCTTGTGCATCTTATTCCTGTTTGTGATTATTGTTCCTAGGTATTTGAATTCAGCCACTTCCTCAAAATGTCTCTCATTTGCCATTAGTTGTCCATTTCCATTATATAATGTATTTCTATGTGTGACCATATATTTAGTTGTATTGATATTTACTTCTAGTCCCAATTTCTTAGTTTTACTCATAGGACCACAAAAGAAATTAAGATATCATGCCAGCACTTCAATTATAACCAATTTCACAATTTATAAATAAATACCAGTTACAGTGGAAAACACATGTGCAACAAATGAATCATAAAACTCAAAAAAGTCATGCTTCAATACCATCCTTAAAGGAAGAGATCTTTGGGACGTCCTAGAAAAGAATGGACCGAGAATGATTCACTGAAACCATAACAGGCTTTGGGCCTTAAACTTGTTTCAAAGATGATGGTGATGATTATGATGAATTGAATAATTTCTATAATCATTGATTCCATAAAAACTGAATTAGATTAAGGAGAATAAATTTTTATTTTAAAATGCAATAGGAAGTAACTTTAAGAGGTTTGTTCAATAATTAAAAGATTTTGTCTGTTCATTCTTACCTCTTAGAGTTGTTTTTGTCGAACATATGTTTGAGGGCTTCTTAGCCCCATCGTCAGCGATTACAGACTGACAATGGGGATAAGAAGCTCTGAAACATATGTTCGACAAGAATAACTCTAAGAGGTAAGAATGAATAGACAAAATGTTTTAATTAAGGATAATAAATCTCATAATTTTGTCTCGTGCTATAAAAATATATATTTTTAAGATATTGTGTGTAAAAATGACTAAGAAATAGATTATGAATTAATTTGTATATAAATATGCTGCATTGAATTTAATTGCTAATTTTAAATATGATTTATTTTTCTCTCTTTTTTTTTTTAATTTTCATGTAACTTATGGGTAGGAGTTAACTAGTACATACCTAGTAAAAATTGAATCACGTTTCTTTGAAGGATTTTTAATGCTTGTAAGTTAATTTTTTTTATTATGACCACAAATAAAATTATTATGTTAAATGTGAGTGAAAAAAGGAATAACATAAATACAGGGTGTACATAAAAGAATATAGTGATTTTAAAGGTATTGAATTATACTTTAAATAATGATTAAGATATTTGGCCTGTGTATTCTTATCTCTTATGGTTGTTTTTGTTGAACATATGTTTCAAGGCTTCTGAGCCCCATCTTCAACTGCTGAAAATGGGGCTCAAAAGCCTTGAAACACATGTTCAACAAAAACAACCATAAGAGGTAAGAATACACAGACCAAATATCTTAATTATTAATAAATCTCTTAATGTTACTTCCTATTGTATTTTTAAAAAAAATCTTTAACTAACGTTGACAAAAACAAAACTCATGTTAAATGAAAGAGTAACATCTCCTGTTTACATTATAAGTTCATAAGTGTTCAATGTGAGCCCCGTTTGTTACATGACACATCCAACCTGCTAATTCTTCTCATACATTAATAAGCATTTCTGCATTGATGGCAGCAACAGCTTCTCGAATCCTGTCTCTCAACTTGAGCAGGTTAGGAGACAATGGAGGCACATAGACTCAGTCCTTTACAAAACCCCAAAGGAAAAAATTGCATGGGGTGATATCCGGTGATCTAGGTGGCCAGGAGATAAGCCTTGTCATTTGAACCATGACGACCAATCCAGTAATTATAGTGTGGAAGGTCTTATGAAAATGCTTACATATGTGTCCCTACCGTTTACAATTGTAACAGGCTCTATAGCTTACTGATTACGCTGACTTTGCACTTGAAATGTTGCAGCAGCAATATTCTCAGACATTCTTGGTCATCCCACACTTTTGCCTTTACACAGGTCATTGTGAACTGATTATGCCATCAACAGATGTTGGCATTGGGGGGATCGTGATTAAATCCTGATACCGTTATGATAAATTGATACATTTAGCGAGAAAGAGTTTCTTGCCGTTATCTTTAAACTATTTATTATTTTTATGGGTTTTAAGCTTTTTTTATTTCTCTTATTATTTAGTGAACATATTTAAGTAGTCACAAAATAGCATATGAAACGCACATTGAATTGTCACAACTGATTTACCACTCTCAAACTGCAAAACACAAAATGCTTTCTGTTGAGGAGTAGCCACCATCTTTGTTATTATTGTTGCCATAGAAACAAAACAAAAGAAAATATCCAACTCATTAATAATTAAAAGAAAGCTATCTGCTCACTCACGCAACTAAAACTATCTTCTTTCCTGTTTCATTTCAGTGTACACACAACTTTGTGCACCTCATCTGAGTAATAATATTATTACTTGAAACTACTATATTCTTTTATGTACACATGGTACTTTAATACCATTGCAATAATAATTAATTCATATTACATGAAAGTTAACCTTTAAGTTTGAAGGTTAATTTCCATATTAATTGTGAGATAATTGATTTATAAGTAATTAATTTTAAGAGTATGGCTTGCATACATGTTCTCTCTTTGAAAGATTGCAGTTAAACCACGCAATCATCCCATGTGCATTCTTGTATATGACACTGGCGGTTCAAAAAGAAATAAACAGAACGTACAAAGTAGTTAAACTTTATAGGAATTAACACTATAATGTCATCATCATACTCTTATCGTGTCATCCTTTCGGAAGGTCGATTCCAACCATCTCTTTCTTCCCATGCTTTGCTTCTTTTTAGTTTTGCCCAGTCATAATCCTCTCTCCTGTAGGCTTCTCTCCACTTGATTAATCCATCTTTCTCGTGGTCTTTTTCCTTGAATCTTGAGATTTAACAGTCTTTGTGGTAGTCTTTCCTTTTTCATTCTTTTTACATGTCCAAACCATTTGTCTATTTTTTTCTATGTCTGTTGTTAATTTTTCTACACTTAATGTCTCCCTGATTTGTCATTCCTTATTCCATCTCTCCTTGATTTATGTACCATTCCACGAAAGAATTTCATTTTTGTAGCTTGGAAATTTCATTTCTGTAACTTAACACTATAATGTATATATTTAATTTAAGAAAAATTGTATCACTTCACCTCTTAGTCTGTCTTCTAGTTTCCGAACTTTATCAGTTCAATCTGCAGTAATTTCATGACTGTTGTTCTACCATGTTGGTAAACTAATGAACCTCCAAATCAAATCACATTTCCTGGGAATCTCAAAATAAATTAATTTCTCCATTTTTGGATTTTTTTTCTTTCCTAACTGTGAGTATTTTAAAATGGGAATATTTAAAAAAATTGATGATTCTACATTATCGATGTATATATTCTTTTTGTCATGATCATTTTTGCTGACTAGTAAGTAGGGTCGATGAAGATTTATGAACATATTTAATAAATCTTCTAATAGTTAATATTTCAGTAGCTACATTCCTTAGGAATTTGCCAAAATATGTAGGGTACCTGATGAGTAGAGTCCGGATCTTTTATGTAATAAAAGATAAGATTGCTGTACAGACTTTGTTGACTTCATAAAGGCTTTTGACAAAGTAGACAGAAATATATTATTACAAATTTTAGCTGATAACATTCCACAACAATATATTACTAATATCTGCAACATATATAAAGATAATGAAATCTCTGTTAAACAAGATGGCAAACTATCTTCTTGGAAAAAGATCAACACTGGAGTAAGACAGGGATGTGGACTTTCACCGGTGCTTTTCTTTATATATATGAAAAATAAACACGACGGGGATATATACCCATCAATAGGAACCTCAAACTCAATGCTATTCTTTTTGCAGACGATTTAGTTTTTCTGGCACTTTCCAAAAATGATTTGCAATGATCAATTTATAATTTACAAAAAATAGCTGCCAAATTTAATATGGAAATATCAATCAACAAAACTAAAATTGTGGCATTTCATGGGAAGGACCCCATACAAAGTAAAATCTGTCTCCAGAATAAAATTTTAGAGAGATCTAATCAATTTAAATATCTTGGATGTTATCTCTTTATCTGGGATGAAAAGGATATCCCTGAAAAAATTACTAGTTATAATAGAAGTTTGGGAATTATTAATCAAGTTATGAAACCATCCCTTGTACAAAAAGACACCAGATTACGTTTATATAACACTTTGGCTAGACCAGTGTTGACCTATGGTAGTGAAGCACGGACACTAAAATGACAACATGAAAGCAGAATAACGGCTTGTGAAATGAGATTCATGCGCAGAACAGCGGGTTACACCAGATGGGATCAGAAAAGGAACACAGATATCTTAAAAGAATTGAAGACTACGCCAATTTTGGAATATATTAAACAGTACCAACTAAATTGGAGTCACCATCTTGAAAGAATGAGTTCAAATCGGAACCCCAAAGCTGTTTATAATTATATACCAAGAGGACGAAGATCTCTGGGCCGTCCTATGAAATGCTGCAGGGAAAATTTTCTATAGGATTGTAACAGTCCCTGGAAGGAAGAAGAAAAAGATAGATAGTATATAGATGGTAGGCAATGAAAACCTCGTAACTCCCAGTCATCGAAAACCACATAACTCCAGTAGCCAACACAGAAATATGTGATGCATAACCTATTGAGAACATGGACTACAAATTTATTAATAACTTGACTTGTATTCTGTAGTAAAATATGTGGGAACTATTGCTGTATCAATTTTCGTAATTATTTAAAACCGGCAAATGAGGCTCTGGTTTGGTCCCCCAAATGCGGGGGTTGGCGAAGGGCTGACAACCCGTTCATAAAAATAATTGTTACGTTTCCTGCAAAGAGAGATAAAGCCAGACAGATCAACAGGCATAGACTTTGGCTAAGAAAAAGGACAATGATTTTGGCAACTTGGAACATACAAGGTTGGAATACTAAGAATAATGAAGTACTTAACGAGATTACAAAGAAGGGGGTGGATATAGCAGTTCTGACAAAAACGAAAAGGAAAGGGAAAGGTCAAGAAATGATTGGTGAATACATGCATGTATGGAGTGGGGTGGAAAAATCGGAGAGAGCTAAAGGAGGAGTATCAATTTTAATTAAGAAGAGATGGAAATCCTCAATAAAACAAATAGAAGAAATAGATGAAAGATTTATAGTTATGGAAATAACAATATATGGGAAAGAAGTAGTAATAATAGGTACATATGCCCCAACAAACGATGCATCACAAGTAATAAAGGAACAATACTTTGAAAAATTTACTGGATTGGTAGAAAAGATTTCTCAAAAGAAGGAATTAATAATTATGGGAGATTTGAATAGCAGAGATGGAAAGGGGACAGGTGACATAGTTGGTCCATATGGAGAAGATATTGAGAATGAAAATGGACAACGTTTAAAAGAAGAATGCAAAGTGAATGACCTAATTATTATGAATTCGATGTTTAAACATCGGAACATCCATAGATATACGTGGGAACAACGCACTAAAGGTCTACGATCGATAATTGATTATGTAATAGTGAGGAAACGGAGAAATAAAGAATATTATAGTTCAAGATGTTAGAGTGAATCGAGGACCCGAATGTGGAACAGATCATTATATGCTGTCAACTAGGATAGTATGCCCTATAAACAGGCAAAAGGTAAATAAAGATCAAAATATAGAAATAGAAAATGAATTAGAAAAATGTAGATATAATCTACATTTACTACAAGATGAGAGTATTAAAAATCTATATGCCCAACGCCTCACCGAAAAATTAAAATTTGATGAAGATTGGAACTCTGTCGTTATTTATGAACATTTGAAAAAATATATACATGAAGCAGCAAGAGAAGCACTTGGTCTGGAAAATGATAAACACCATAAAAACCATTGGGTGAATAAGGAAATACTTGATATCATAACAGAAAAGAAAAATGCATATCAAAAATATTTAAGTTCCAAGAAAGATGAAGATTATCATAAGTAATGCCACGAGTGATTTCCAAATTATCGATAAATTCACGACTCACGAAGTGAGGAGTGAATTTATCTAGAGAATTTGGAAATCAAGAGTGGCATTTGTTAGGACTATTTAACGAATAAAATTAAGCTGTTTACTCACAAATCATTATTTAACTATAGTTATTTTAAAATATTTATATATTTAATGTAAACGGCGATGTTTGAAAAACAAATGAGAAACGATAGGTACGCTTCTACTGCTTCTTTGTTTATCACTGCAACCAGATCATACTATTTATTGCCAAAGGAACGCAATATTGTAAGAATGCTCTCTAGTGGAGAAAAAATGAAACACATCAATCTGTATATTAATTCATTTTGATGATGTCGTATGATGTAAATATGACAATTATATTTTTCTCGATTATTACCTGGGAAAAAAATACATTTAAGAAAGTGCAAACAGTGGTTTCTTTTTTTGGTGGTATAATCAATTGCTACAAATGTTGACATGTAAGCACTATTATATACAATCTGGTAGCCGTATTTGTTATAGGCTCAGTCACTGCAAAATAACGGTCAGACCTGTTCAGAATATTAAAAAGGAGGAGCTTTGTTTAATATATGATAATCCTAACACTGATAAATATTTCGTGAAACACGACTCTGATTGGTTGTAAAACAGAAATCATTGAAACGTGATTGGTCATTGACTCCCATTTGGGGCATGAGTTAAATAGTCAAAGTTATAACATACTTAAAAGAAAGGTTAAAGCAGAAGTCAGGAAACATAAAAAAGAAATGTGGAATAGGGTATGTGGAGAAATCGAGCATACAGTAGGCTATTCAAAGTCAGCCCAAGCATGGAGGACAATTACAAACATGCGAAATGATAATATGACAAAGAGTTTTAATTTAGTACCAATGAAAACTTTTCAGGAATATTTTAAAATGCTTTTAACAGAAACTAGGAGAGAATTTATAGACTATGCTACACTGGATAATGGAAAGGGTGACAATGGAACCTATAACAGAAGAGGAGGTAAGAAATGTGTTGAGAACAGCAAAAAATGGAAAAGCGGCAGGTCCAGGAGGAATAACCATGGAACTAATTAAATATGGTGGTTCAGGAATTATAAGAATTTTAATAGACTTTTTAACCAAGTGATAGAAGGAGATCCTATTCCAGATGAGTGGAAGTTCTCATATATTAGTGCAATATACAAAAATAAAGGGAATAAAAGAGATCCATCAAACTATAGAGGCATCTGTGTTATGGCAGCAATTAGTAGAATGTTAAGTACAATTATTAAAATCAGATTGGAGGAACTAATACAAAATAGAATATCAGAAGAACAAACAGGTTGCACAGCAGATAAATCGTGCCTTGATAATATATTTGTGATCAGGCCGATTACGGAAAAGATGTTGGCTAAAGGAAAAGAAGTTCATATGGCATTTATAGACCTGGAAAAGGCATATGACTCTGTACCCATCAACAAGCTTTGGGTGGCAATGGGGAAGTTTGGAATATCTAAATCTCTCATACATTTTATAAAAAGAATGTATGATTGTAAAGCAAGTATTAAGGTTGGAAATAGAATATCCTCAGAATTTGATCTAACAAAAGGATTAAGACAAGGATGCGGGATGTCACCAACATTGTTCAAGATATATTTAGAAGATGTATTAATGAAATGGAATAAGTCATGTAGGGGAATGGGAATCAACATTAATGGCCATTTACTGCACAATTTATTATTCGCTGATGACCAGATTATAATAGGACAAGATAAAGAAGATATAGAATATATGATCAGAAAGTTGGTCGATGCATTTGAGGTAGGTGGACTGAAGATAAATTATATTAAAACAGAATATATGGTAATCGGAGGAAATTCAGAAGACCTACAAATAAATAATATGATAATTAAACGTGTTGAAGAATTTAAATATCTTGGATCTATAATAGATAAATCTGGTACTTGTGAAAAAGATATTATTAACAGAGTAAATTGTGCAAGGAAGGTGATTAGATCCCTGAATGGTCTTTTATGGAATAGAAATTTGACCAGAAAAACAAAAAAAGAGATTATACAGACAATAATAGAAAGTATACTTACATATGGATCAGAAAGCTGGACAATAAATGAAAGGATGCAGAAAAGAATCTTGGCGACAGAAATGGATGGATTACGGAGAAGTATGAGAATATCCAGGCTACAACATATTCGAAATACATGTATCAGACAAGAAATGGATGCACAAGAAACTGTTATCGATAGGATAACAAAGAGAGCTCTACAATGGTATGGACATGTACAACGGATGTCGGAAGACCAGTGGCCTAAACAGGTGTTGGATTGGATGGTACCAGGCAGAAGGAGAAGGGGAAGAAGTAGAAGAGCATGGTATGAGGGAATATATGATGCCATGATGAAGAGGGGTATGGAAGATGGACAATGGGAAGATAGGAATCTCTGGAAAGCAGGAATCAAAGGCAAACTGCTGTAAAGTGGAGAGCCTGTATTAAGTACTAAGTAAGTATTTAAAACAGTTATTTGTTTCTCCTGTCAAATTTACCAAAATGGAGTTACGAGGATTTCATTGCCCACCATCGTATATTTATTCAACTGTTTGTGTGTGAAACCAAGATAAAAGACATTCAGAAGTCTTACTTCTTATTATACTATTCAACTGTTTGTGTGTGGAACGAAAACAAAAGACAGTCATAAGTCTAACTTCTCAATATACTATTCAACTGTTTCTGTATGGAACCAAAACGAAGGACAGTCATAAGTCTAACTTCTCATTATACTATGTTGCAACCTTACCTTTTAGTACATAAAAATCAAGACTTCTTTAGTACAGAAGAACCCAAGATTACAGTTTTATAAGGTTCTCGCAAGACCAGTATGAAGATATGGTAGTGAATCATGGACAATATGAAGAAGAGATGAAAGCCAAATAACAGCAAATGAGATGTGATTTATGTGCCGTACAGCAGGCTACACAAAGTGGGACCATAAAAGAAATGAGGAAATTATGGAAGAGTTGAATGTAGAACTCATTCTTCACCATATACAAAACTATCAGAACAACTGGAATGCCCATCTTCAACGAAGGCCGTCTCATAGAATTCCAAAAGCCATACTTCGCTATGCCCTCAAGGCAAAAGATCGCTGGGACATCCAAAAAAGCGCTGGTTGGAAAATTCCTCTTTGAGACCGTAACAGGCCATATGGCCTAATACTTGCATGGATGATAATGATGAAAAATCAAGACTCTACTGATAAGTCACTCCCTATTTTTAAACAGTTACGATTTTTTTGTTTATTAACCAATTTTTTCTCCAAACTATTACTGTTAGAAATGCCACCATTTGAGGTTTTGTTTAACATACTTGTAATTCTCTACATAAGCTCCAGCATTCTCTACACATTTTTGTAAGCAAACAGGTATGTTCAATACTGCTACCTGCAACATTTTCAGTGGAACATTGATTAATATACAAAAGAAAAACTGCTCTTATTAGAGCAAAAGAAAGAACTACACTCAACATCCTCCAGTGGAATGCAGGAGGATTATCTACTGCAAAAGTATCAGAATATATCAGATATTGTCGCTTCCAATTCATCAAAATTCTGTGGTTTTCTCTTGTATACCACTTTCACGAGATCCTTGACACACTGATTTCTTAGGACTCTCCGTGAACATTTCATAAACTTTGTCAACATTCTCTGTGTCCTCAAAGTTGATGATCTTCCTGATCTACTTACATCGCTGACACTGCCTGTTATTAACTTTGTATGGCAATTTTTAATCGTTTTTGCATCCAGTGTTGCATGGATCCCTCCAACACCTTTGTACTCGCACCACAAATCCCCAGACCTCAGAACGAGCTGCTATTCTGGCACACTCTTCAGCACTCATCAAAGGCAGCATTTCAACTAAAACAAAAAAAAAACAGTAAAATTATGTTAAAGAAAACCTCAAAGAGTAGTGTTTCTAACAATAGTAAAATGATCCCACTACAGGCCATAGGAGATCCTTGGGGCAGTAGAAGGTTAAGGCTCCCACTTTTTTCTACACAATCAGCACTTGATGTCAGCTAGGTTGTCAGCCCTGAATGATAGTCATCTTTACCCTCCGAACAAGTATCTGATACTCATTTTTGTTAGAGACAGAGTCGACCACAGGGCGATGGTGCCACCAGAAAGTTTGGGTCAGTTTAAAAATCCTGACGTCACCGGGACTCGAACCCTCATCCTTTTGGTTTGTAGTTTTAACACTAATAGTTCTAAAAAAAGTTCAATTTTTAAATAAATAAATTATAAATGGATCATTGGTTAATTAATGTCTTTGACGTCCTCAGATTCCGATTCCGATTGAGGGTCTTTCCACTTTTCAGCGGTTGCCCTTTTACCAGCCGGCTGCTGGCCCTTCACATCCACATGTGTCAATCACAGAGGCAGATGATCAACAGCCAGTGTAGGGGTGACATGTGGTTAGCATGTCGAGTCCCCCAGCCGTTATAGCTGGTTCCTCAACCTGGAGCCGCTACTTTTGTAGCTACCCAATTGGCTCACGATGCTGGGTGGGCACCGGTCCCATACTGGTCGAAATACCATGAGAAAATTTCTTCCCCCATGGAGACTCGAACCAGCGCAAGTCCCGTAGCTCTGTGCCAAGGCTTCCTACCTTAACCGCTCGGCTACGGCGCAGGACCCTCAGATTCCTAATAGCCAATTTTGTCGGTCCATCCAATTTTCTGGTTGTAGATGTTTCTCCTTCATGTATGAATATATTCCCTGACTCCAGGAAGTTTATTTTAAAAAAATTAAAAAAAACAAATAAGTAAATTATAACTCATATTTGAAGAGGAAAAATTATATGCTCAGAACTCGAACCCAGGACCTTTGGCTTTCTAGACCAATGCTGTACCAACCAAGGTATCTGGGCAATTTCCAACCTAAATGCAATTTTTTCTCCTATATATGTTGTAAGTTATAACTATTTAAAAATTGATAGTGTGTTATCAGACACTTTGTAGATAGATGAGAATGGTGTTGTTGAAAGCGAAGTTAAGAGCAAAGTGTAATACCAGAGATGATGATGATGATGATCCCTGTGTTAAGTTAATAATTTACGTGACACTTTTTATAGAATCAGTGAAGCAACTTATG
Source organism: Diploptera punctata (assembly GCA_030220185.1). Lineage (NCBI taxonomy): Eukaryota > Metazoa > Arthropoda > Insecta > Blattodea > Blaberidae > Diploptera > Diploptera punctata. Next base: position 163,412 of record JASPKZ010005677.1, on the reverse strand, counting down.
AAAAAGGAATGTTACATTTTTAGTTCCTTGATTTATTGTGCAAGTTAAAACAAACTTGTTTTATGTATCAACTTACATAATGTTATTTGATGTAACATCTAATAATTTGGTAAACAATGTAAACCACAAAGTATTTCTAACAATTAAACAGATTCTAAAATTATAAGAAATAGATATTTTAGTAAAATGCTTCATATCTAATTGTGATAAGTGTAATTATTTTTAACTGCCCACTGCTCTAAAAAATGAAGTGAAGTGTGTTGTATGAATCAAAACATGTTTGCTGAAGCATCCTGTAGTTGCAACTTTGCCAGGTCAGTGGATTAATGAAAAAATAAGTACTTTCACTTTCTCTGTGCTATGAAGCTTGTGGTGCTGCAAGGCAGTTTGTTGTTTGGTCAGTCAGGAGAAAGTGCACAGCAGTTTGGTTTTGTTAAATATGTCATCTGGTGATATATAGTTTGTCACTCACATATGGAAAGTAAGCATTACTTGCTCTTCTTTTTTTGTCATCAAAATGTTTTGTTGTTTTATACTGACATGATAATTATAATCTGTCAAACATATGGAAAGTTTTTAATTTTTGCGTGTTTTGTACTTTACTACTTACTTTGTACTATTCTACCTTTGTAGTTATTTTATTTTAAAATCAACAGGTTTTAAATGTACACAACATCTTCCTATACCCAATAATTAAGTTTTTATTCTATTCCTCCATTCATCTCTATCCTTCCAGTCGCCATCCTGAGTCCCCTGTCCTTCATCAAATTCATAATTCCCTCTACCCATGTCTTCTTTGGTCTCTCTCTTCTTTTCCTCCCATTTAGAATCCAGTCCAAACTCCTAACTTGCAATCTATCTTCATTCATCCTCTTCAAATGTCCAAACCATTGTAATTGTTTATTTCCCACAAATTGCATAATTGTTTTGTTAATTTTTTTCTCTCAGATAATACTGCTTTTGATCCTATCTAATTTAGAGCATCATGCAAATCTTCTTAAAAATCCATTTACAATTATTATTATTATTATCATTATAATCATCATCAATTTATGTTTGGCCAGTGAATCTTTGTCATTACAACTTCTCTCAAAAAAATGTTAAACTAAAAACATATAAAACTGTTATTATTCTTGTATTCTTTCTTGTATCTAAGATACTTAACAGTGATAGGTATATATGCACCTGTAGAAGGAGATGAAGAAGAAAGTGAAAAATTTTATCATGACTTCCAGAAAGTTATCTGCACAATTAATAATAATGATATGATTATAATTTTGGGTGATTTAAATGCCAGAATTGGTAATACTAAATTTGATACATATATATAGGACGATATGGAGAGCAAACCTGTAATAGAAATGGCTTACGGTTAATTGATTTTGTCATGTTTAATCAATTTACAATAATGAACTCAGTATTTAACCACAAGGATAGTCACAAATATACATGGGAAGCCAGGGGTCTTAAATCAATAATTGACTATGCTATATGTAATAAAAAATTAGCATCTAAAGTTCTTGATACAAGAGTTTATAGAGGACCTGAAATCGAATCAGACCATTACTTACTTGTTTGTCCAATTCGTATGCCACCGAGATGGAAAAATAAAAATAAAATTAATAATGTAAAATTTGAAAAAGTGGACTATACTTATAAACTAAGTCCTTTCCGAGATCACACTATTACCTGGCTATACAAATGCAGATTAGATCGTCTAGTTCAAGAAACACCGGTTGGCGAAAATATTGAAGAAGAATGGCTTGCTCTACAAAGTATTTTGACACAAGCAGCAAATGAAAGCCTGGGTATCAAAACTAAATGGAATCGAAAAAAAGGACTACGGATATGGGATGAAAACATCAAAAAAGTAATTGATGATAAACGTGAAGCATACAAAAAATTTCTGTCTACAAAAAAATATGAAGATAAAGTAGAGTATCATAGGAAGAGAGCCATAGCTAAAATTGAAGTTCGCAAAAAACATGGACAAAGCTGGGAACAATTTGTCTCATTTTTGGAAAATGATATCACTAGGCCTCAACCAAAAATATATAAAGTTTTAAAAAATTTAAATAATGATTCAAGGGAAAATGCACATTTAAATTGTATATCTGAAGAATCTTGGCTTAACTACTTTCATCATTTATGGATACAAAAGGATGATTTATTACAAATACCAATCTCTAATAACACTGCTTTGGAACAAACCGATGAACCAGACGACTCTACTGGGGAAGATTGACTTAGGTTAATCTTGCTGGTGGGTAAGAGGCGAGGGGAACTAAGTATAGCTCACAACGAAGGAATGGCGTCTGTATCCATATTGGGCGGCCACATCTTCGTCAAGTCAAGTCTTCAACGGTCAACAGGGCGACAAGGAATAGCACAGCTAAACTTGTAGGGCTTGAAGAGCGGAAGAAGCAGCCCTCTCTTGGGGGGTGGATACCCAGAGGAGCATGTTTGGAGGCTCAGAGGAAGCAGCCCTTCCACCATCCTTGTCCTGCGAAGCGCTCGTAACGCTTCCAGGAGACATTTATCTTACTGAGAAGCTTCATGGAAATCAGCCGGATTGTCATAAAAGGAACCGACCCAAGCAAGATAAAAGGATACGATTTGGAATAAAGGACATTTTGAAATTAGGAAATTGGAACGTTAGGGGAATAAATACAAAAGAAGAAGAATTAGAAAGAGAATTAAAGAAAAAGAAATAAATATAGCAACAATAACAGAAACAAAAAAGAAACTAAAAGGAACAAAGGACTTACAACACTATACTATGTTGTATAGCGGAGTAGAACAGACAACAAGAGCGCAGTGTGGAGTAGCAATTTTAATAGATGAAAAATGGAAGAACAAAATTGAATAGCTATGAGTTTATAAATGAAAGAATCCTGATAGCCAGATTTAAAATTGAAAGAGGATATATGATGATAATTGCTGTGTATGCCCCAGAGGAAGGCAAGAAAGAAGAAACAAAAAAATTTTATAAAACATTACAAACATTAGTTGATAAATATACAAAAGATCATCATTTAATAATAAGTGGAGACTTAAATGCCAGAGTAGGCAATGTCCCTATACCTAATGTAATAGGAAATAATGGAGAAATAACAATAAATGATAATGGACAGGATTTGAGACAGTTTTCAGCCTATAATCAATTAAAAATAATGAATACCTATTTCCGAAAAAAGGACATACATAAATATACAAGAAGTGGATATAACTCAAGATCAATAATTGACTATTTAATCGTAAACAACAAGCTAGGAGCCTTGGAAAAGATGTGAGAGTACATAGAGGCAGCGATATATACTCTGATCACTATCTCGTGATAAGCAAAATAAACATAATAGCAAATGGCGGAAAAATAACATAAAGAACAAAAGAAACCAAGAAGAAGTATATAAAATATATTTATTACAAGATCAAAGTATTAGACAACATTATGAAAGCAGAATGAATAAATATTATCAGAGATAGCGACGTCAGAAGATATAAATATTGAATGGGAAAATATATCAAATGTAATACATAAAACAGCAAATGAGATATTAGGAAAGAAAAATAGAATAAGGAATAGGAAGGGCTTGAGAACTTGGAATGCGAATATACAAAATGCAGTGAATGAAAAACAAAAGCATATCATACATACTACGACTGAAAACAGAAGAATCTTATGAAGAATATAAAATGAAAAGGAGAATTGCTAAAAGCATTATAAGAAAATCCCATCAGGAGTCATGGGATAAATTTATAAGCTCAGTAGAACATGATATGTATGGAAGACAAGAAATAGGTTATAAATTAGTGAAACATCTAAATCAGACTGAGAAAGATTCTGCCAGATTGAATATAATCCCAGAACAAGAATGGATCCAGCATTATGAAAAACTTTGGAAAAAGGAGGAAATTGAAGGAAAAGAGAACAATGAGGAAGAAATAAAAGTGGAAAATATTGATGTAATAGACATAAATGAATTAGAAATGGCTTTGAAAACCACTAAGAATAGGAAAGCAACAGGATTAGATAATATAAATATGGAATTAATCAAATATAGTGGAATATTGTGTAAACTACGAATACTTCATCTAATTAATATATGTTGGCAGACCTATGGGATTCCAACCACTTGGAAAACAGCAATTGTCAAGAATATATTCAAAAGAGGAGACCGGAGAAATTGCGAGAATTACAGAGGATTAGCTTAATGAATACTGGCTACAAAATATATACGAAAATAATAAATAATAGATGAGAAACATAACAGAAGTAATAATAAGTGAAAATCAAAGTGGATTCAGAAAGGGAAGGTCATGTATAGACAATGTCTTTACACTGAAACAACTCATAGAAAAGAGAAGAGAACATAACTTAGAAACTCACATAGGATTTATAGATTTGGATAAGGCCTTCGATCGAGTAAACAGACAAAAATTATGGGAAATATTACGAATGAAAGGATACCCGCTGTGCCTTGTTGAAACAATAAAGACATTATATGAAGACACAAATATAATTATAGATACCGGATTCAAAAAGAACAGATGCAATCAAAACAAATACTGGATTACGACAAGGATGTAGTTTATCACCCACTTTGTTTAATATATATATAGACGATGTTTTTAATAAATGGAAAGTTTTAGTAAATCCAGGAATAAGAATGGATAATAAAATGTGCATAAATAATCTTCTATTTGCTGACGATGTAATCATAATACAGAAAAATGAAGACGACTTACAGAAATCAATGCATGCATTACATGAAATATGTAAATTATACGATCTAAAGATTTCTGTAAGGAAAACGAAGACCATGGCTTTTAGAGGAGAGATCCAGTGAGAACCAAAATTATTTTAGAAAATCAAAGTATAGAACAGGTGTCTAGTTTCAAATATTTGGGCTGTGATGTTGGCTACAATGTGGAAAGAGATATTGACTCCAAAATAAATACATTTTAGACGGTGTGTGGAACAATACAGAGAACATTCAAAAATAAAATTAGAAAAGAAACCAAGATAAAAATGTATAATGTTATGGCGGTTCCCACAATATTGTATGGATGTGAAACTTGGGCTCCAGTGAAAAGACAGAAGGATAGAATACAGACGGCAGAGATGCGGTTCCTAAGACAAGTAAAAGGATGTACAAGACTTGATAGAATAAGAAATGAGGATATAAGAGAAGAATTGAAAGTACAGCCTTTATTGGATAAAGTCACGAATTACAGACAGAAATGGATTGATCACATGGATGGAATGAGCAAGGAGAGATATCCATTGTTAGCCAGAAATTATCAAGCAAGAGGAAGGCGTGATGTTGGAAGACCTAGAAGACGTTGGGCTGATGCAATATGAAGTCGGAACGGGCAATTGCCTAATCCCTGGAGTGATGATGATGATGATGATTGGAACAAATTTCTATAGATGAATTAACTGATGTTGTTAAATCATTAAAAAGTAACAAAGCTCCCGGAGAAGACCACATTAATCAAGAATTATTTAAATTTTCAACTAAAAATTTTTTAGACAGATTTCTTATTCTCCTTAATATGATATGGGAAGGACAAGAACCACCACAAAGCTGGAACAAATCCATTGTAATACCAATCTTCAAAAAAGGAAGTCGCCAAATCAAAGATAACTATCGTGGAATTAGCTTGTTGAACTCTGGATATAAAATTTATACTAATATAGTTAAGAATGAATTGAGGAAAATTTATGAAAATATAATTGGAGAAGAGCAGAATGGATTCAGAAAGGGTAGATCTTGTACAGATAGATTCTTTACTCTAAAACTACTATTAGAAAAGCACAAGGAATTCAATATAGAAACTCATATCGCCTTCGTTGACTTCATAAAGGCTTTTGACAAAGTAGACAGAAATATATTACTACAAATTTTAGCTGATGATAACGTTCCACAACAATATATTACTAATATCTTCAACATCTATAAAGATAATGAAATCTCTGTTAAACAAGATGGCAAATTATCTTCTTGGGAAAAGATCAACACTGGAGTAAGACAGGGATGTGGACTTTCACCGGTGCTTTCATTATATACATGAATAAATTAATAATGAATGGAGGAAAACACGAGGATATATACCCATCAATAGGAACCTCAAACTCGATGCTATTCTTTTTGCAGATGATTTAGCTCTTCTGGCACTTTCTGAAAATGATTTGCAACGATCAATTTATAATTTACAAAAAATAGGTGCCAAATTTAATATGGAAATATCAATTAACAAAACTAAAATTATGGCATTCATGGGAAGGACCCCATACAAAGTAAAATCTGTCTCCAGAATAAAATTTTAGAGAGATCTAATCAATTTAAATATCTTGGATATTATCTCTCTATCTGGGATGAAAAGGATATCCCTGAAAAAGTTACTAGTTATAATAAAAGTTTAGGAATTATTAATCAAGTTATGAAACCATCCCTTGTACAAAAAGACACCAGATTACGTTTATATAACACTTCTGGCTAGGACCCTGTCTTGACCTATGGTAGTGCAGCACTGGACTACTCAACAAAACAACCATGCACAGCAGAATAACGGCTTGGTGAAATGACGATTCATCGCGCAGCTAACTGCGGGTTACACCAGATGGGTATCCCCGGACAAAGGAACGCCGATATCTGTAAAAAATTCTGACAGACTACGCCAATTTTGGAATATATTAAATAGTACGAACTAAATTGGGACAACACCCATCTTGAAAGAATGAGTTCAAATCGCGATCCCCACAAAGCTGTTTATAATTATATACCAAGCAGGACGAAGATCAGCTGGGGGGCCCGTCCTATTAAATCGTCTGGACGGAAAATTTTTCCTATAGGACTCGTCACAGGCCTTGGCCTAATAATTGGAAGGAAGAAGAAGAAGATTATTCTTGTAGTTATAATATTTGGATGTGAAACATGATCTCTTGACTTTAAGAGAGGAGAAAATCTTGAGTATTTGAGAATAAAATGCTTAGGAACGTTTTAGGAGCAAAGAAATGGAGAAAACTACACAACAGTGAGCTATATGATTTTTAAAGGAATCCCAATGATATATCTCTTACTGAAATAGGACATGTGCCACTAGTGGGGAATAAAAAGAGGCCACTGTTGAAAAGCCAGAGTGATAGAGTCCAGTAGATAGGTAAAAAATGAGGTACGAGAACATTAACCATGATCTGAGAGTTGAAAAGCCAGAGTGAAAACATCCAAATTATAGGCCAAGAATAAGAATAACATTAACCATTATCTGAGAGAGGCGATTCATGTAGAGAATGACTAGAAAATATTAAATTAGAATAATGATGATGGAGAGCTTATATCCATACAGCTATGCAAACTGTTTGATTGTGCCAGTGAGTGTCTGTCTGACAGGAATTAGAAGTTAATTGTTTATTACAACGCAGTTGTTGTAAAGATTGTCTTGCAATTTATTTCATTTTATAAAGAAAATACATTAAAATTATGTTAAAATTTATGCTGCCTGATGTTAAAAAAATTCACTGTGATGCCATTTAAAACATATGAGGCCCATTTCACAATAATCAACATTTATAAAATCATTGTAAAACTCAATTGATGTTTTAATCACAATATTAAAATTATATACCTTGAAGGTCCATCTCAACTTCTTCTCTGTTAAACAACTGTAGGCCTTTCTGGACTAGTTTCATAAAGTCTTAAGAAGTTGAGGAGATGGTCCTTCAAGGTACATAATTATATATTATAATTTTAATATTCTTCTTCTTCTTGCAAGGATTAAACATTTTTGGTTCATTCTGGCTCCAAGTATTATAGCTGCTGTGTCCCTCTCTTTCGTGGGCGTCCCCGATCTCTTTTTCTTCCTCTTGGTTGATATTTCAGACTTTTCCTAAGGTAATCTGTTGGTATCCATTCTGCAGACATGTTCTTACCATTTTCTTATATACTCTTCCATTTTATCTGTCAAACTGAATATTTGTAGTTCTTTACGGATATCTTCACTCCGTTTTTTATCCATTAAATTATATCCTGCCACAAATCATTAATATTTCATTTCTGCTGCTTCTATTCTTTTAATTGGCTGTTTATTCAGAGTCCATATTTCTGAGTCATACAATGTTGCAGGTACAACCAATACTTTATAAAATTTTAAATCTGTTTCTTTTCTTACTTTCTTTCCCAGTATTCTTTTAAGGATGCCACATAAATATATTTGTAATTCATTAATATTAAGATTTAAATTAAAATGTTTTATACCTCGCCTCATATCCAGTCTTCTAATTATACCAGTTTCGAAGTTTGGGCAGCTTCTCTTCAGTAATTTCTTGTCGATCAGAAGAACTGCTTCGGGAACTTCAAGAGGAAGAAGCTGTTCTCCTGATCAACATAACATCAGTCGACAAGAAATTACTGAAGATGAAGCTGCCCAAGCTTTGAAATTGGTATAATTAGAAGACTGGGTATGAGGTGAGGTATAAAACATTTTAACTTAAATCTTAAATTTAACCTCATAGTGATTTTTTCCTATAAAAGTTAAATATAATTTTAATATTATCACAAAAAATGCATAGGTTGGCAGTACCACGGATTGGATAATGCAATACTAATGAAAATTACGACAGTTGCAATTGAAGGCTTGGGAAAGAAGCAAGTGTATTCATTGTATCAATAGTGTATGCTATTAATAGTGAGTGGAGAACATATTTTAATCGACTCACCTCATACATTTTCAAACTTCTTTGATACCGATGGTTTCAGACAAAATCATGTCCTTCTTCAGTCATGGCTTTCACTGATGAAATGTATGCTATATTTGTACAACAAGAGCTAGGAATGTAGCAGGTGTGTCAGGTATTAAGACTGTTGCAAATCAGGGGTCATATATTAAGATCAAAACTTTGAGATTGGAACAGGCCATTGGGCTTAATCCTTGTTGTTGATGATGATGAACTTTATGTGGCAAAAATCCCACAGAAATACAGTGTGTTTTGATTGAAGTTTGTGTTACGTTTAACAATGGACTGTAATACAGTTTCTTGATGGGTTAATCATTTTCATGGTAGTTGTGTGAGCATAGACAGTGACCAGGAAGCCCGAGAAAATCAAAAGATAAAACAAGTGTGAAGCTTGAGCAGATGCTCTTAAAGATTGCGTGCTGCATGTGAAGAACTTTCAAGAGCCACGGGAGTTCCAGCAACATCAGTATTCTATATTTTAATCATCATCATCATCTTCTTCAAGGTATGGGTCTATTGGCCCGTTTTGCTCCCCGCAGCACAATATGCTACAGATCATCCTTTCAACGTCGTTTTGGTCTTCCTACGTTTCTTTGGCCTTCAGGTCTATAATAAAGTATCTATTTTAATTAACGATTATTTGGCATTCTTTGTATTTCAAACTATTTATATTTATTTCTGTATATTCTCTTGTTTAGATTATAATAATAATAGGTATTATTGCAGCCAATGGCCATGTAGAAAGAACTGTTTTCATGTCTTACAAAAGTCTGTTATCGATGTTCCTATATTTTTACACTGTAATAGGTGATATCGGTCGCAGTGCGACCCACATAGTTTGCACTTGCACTTTTATTCTGGGTTATGGTGCTTCACTGTTGTGTATATCCTGTGGTGGAAACCATGGACCGCGACTTTCGTCACGGTGTGTCTGAGGTCGTATCTGGCTGCTGTCCATTCCCTGTAGATCATCGCATCCGTTGCGTAGAACTCAGGTCATATCTGTTCTCTCTTCTCGTTTAGATTATAGGCCTATATTTGTAATTCATCTCTGATATCTTGACTTCTCTTTTGGTCTCTTAAAGATACACCTGCAACAATATCATTTCTATTGTCTCAATTTTATGTTTATCAGAGATTGTTTAAGGCCAAGTCTCAGACCTGTATGTTAACATTATATTTTGACTTTAATTTATAATCTGTTAAAAATTGGAGGTTTTTTTTTGTGGCACTAATCTAAGTCACAGGATCCATTTTATTTCCCTTCTGTTGGAAGCCATATTGTGGACTTTATGCTTTTAAAAATCTATCGACCCCAGCCAGATCTGAACCCACAAGCATGATAACTACTAGACCAATAGGCCCAACTTAAGATAATAGTTTGATGCAAATATCATTACTATTCATTAAATATTTTATTTATTCATGTAGCAGGTTTCACATCATCTTTTTGCATCCATTTAATCTACTGTCATTCTCTTCCATATCTCTCTGTCATTCCAATCTTCATCGTACAATCCTTTTTTCCCTCATGCTGCTCAAAACAGCATCAATCCACGGTATTTTTTGCAATCTTCTTTTACCATGTGGCACCCATTCTAGTATTCTTCTTGAGAATCTGTCTTCTGTCTTTCTTTTTACATGAACATACCATTTTGTTTGTTTTTATGAAATCCACAATTGAAGTTTAAATATTCATCTTTTAATTACACTGTTTCTTATTTTAACTCTTACAGGAATTCCATATGAATGCTCCAAAAATATATTTCTGCAGAATTTAATGTACTTATTGTTCTATATTTTAATTCCCGTGTTTCTGCATCATATGTCATTGTACTCCTTATTATTGTATTAAAAATGTTTGTTTTTGTTTTGTTTATATTCTGATCCCATAAAACACCATTTAATTTTGATATTACAGATTTGTCCTTATTTATCCTCTCATTAGTTTCAGCATCATGACTTCCGCTTGCATTAATTTTTATTCCCAAATATACATATTCGCCACATGCATTTATTTTTCCATGTTCATCTTCCAAAATCAGATCTTTTGATTTATCTCCTATTACCATACACCGGTACTTAGTTTTGTCCAATTTTATTTTTAATCCCCATTTTTCATATTCTTCCTTCAGTTTTCTTGTCATGTACTCTATATCTTTATAATCTTCTGCCATCAGCAAATAGCAACAATAGTATATTTACGATGCAAGATTGGGAAGTGGTTTTTACAGAAGTGAGGAAATGTTTAAAAACTTCGCTATCACTTTATTTTTAATTTCCGAGATTCTGTAAAACACTTCACAAACGTGCATTGTACATTTTTTTTTGCGTGATGGTGTTTTCAAAATAATAAATAATAGTAAAATAATATCTTTGTTGGAAATATTTGCATTCATTATAAACAACTGACTAACGTTAACAGTGTGGGCAATGCAGGCTGTGACACCAATCAGTTATAAAATGGTGGCAAGTTTGTATTTATTGTTTTATTTTGTTTCAAATAAAGTTCAGTTAAATAAAATGTAGTGATTTGTTTCGTATAATGTATATTAACACTACCTTTTGGATATATTTTTTGTATATACATTGTACATAGTATACATAGAGGGCAGTAGTTTTACTTCCCACATGAAGTTTGTGATATTTAATATTACAGTATAGTTATTTAGGTTGGCAACCCCAAAATGTAGGAAGTTGAACATTCAATCATGGTCATCATTGCTTCAAGTACGACAAAATGCACTATCGCACAAAAATAAATTTATTTAAACTTTTTGATTTGCTAATTTAAAGAAATCTATGTTCCTTTTAGCAAAACTTTCATACAAGATAACAGCATGTCATAAATTATTTTATTGTATTCTATTTTTAACTATGCAATTTACTTGCCATATCTCTACTGAGATATTAAGATGGTTGATGAGATAACAAATTCATAATAGTAAAATATGTAAATTAAAAAGAAAAGGTCCTATAAAATAATTTGAGAAATGTGTTACATTGAAATAAATGTACCATGAACTATGGGGTAGTATGCATTGTAGTGTTACCTTTTTGTCATCATCATCAGGATAACAGCCCAAGTTGGGCCTTGCCTGCTCGCAGGAAAGATCTATGTATATCTCTTTCTTTCCTTTAAGTTCCTCAACATTTAAGCTTTTTATTTTATTTATTTATTTCCTGTAATTCCTAACTGGAACATAGGGCAGCAGTGAAGTTCCTCCAGCGTACTCTGCTTCCAGCCAGCCATTTAACTTGTTTGCAACTTTTCCCTCTTTCCTTTGCTTTCTCCTCTACTCATCACTTCCAAGTTTTTCTAGGTCGTCCCCTCTTTCTTACTCCTTGCAGATTCCAATCTAGTGCAGTCTTCTCGATGCTTCCATCTGGTTTTTTCAATGTGTGGCCTATCCAATTCCACTTTGTGTCTTATTTGGTGACATATTAGGGATTGGTTGGTTTTTCTCCACATTTCATTTGATATTATTTCTGGCCATCTTATATTTAAAATACGCCTAAGATATCTGTTTACAAAGGTCTGCAGCTTTTTATCTGTTGCTTCTGTAACTTTCCATGTTTCACAACCATAGAGGAGGACTGATTTTATGTTGGTATTGAAGAGTCTAAGTTTTATCTTCAAGGAGATGTTCCTAGTTTTCCATATGGGATATAACTGCAAAAATTCTCTATTAGCTAGACAAATTCGTCTTTTTATATCTTCTTTTGCTCCTCCGATTCTTACAAGAGTGGAATTGTTAGTCCCACTCTCAGCCTCCAACCTGGAGAACCAGGGAGCTTCTTTCAGGGTTACCATACTTTAGCCGAGGAGTCCCCGTTTTTAGGTGCCAGGAATTTGCTTTCACCCTTCTATAAAGAGTAGGATTTGCTGGTAATGTAGGCAGAAACTACTAACTAGAGCATTTCTCAGAATATAGTGAAGTTCCTATTCAAGTTACTTTTTTGTACGTTTTTTAATTTGTAGATGTCTGTATGAGGCAGAACACTGACCACGGACCACTCAAATGACATCTATACAAAAACAAGTGTAACTAAATTAGTTTGATTCAAATTCTTCCCTATAGGGGGAGAGCGCCTAAATCTTTGTTAAGGAAAAACATGGGCTTACAAGATACAAGAAGTGTTTATTTTTAATGCAGAAAGTAAAATATGACACCTCCATCACTGGAGTTACCTTGTTCCCAGCAATTAAGCTTTCAAGTCTAATACAAACTAATTCATTGGCACTATTGACTTCAGAGGTTCATGGCCACAGGGATTTAATCTATCCATACATTCCTATCCTGAGCTAATATTTTTATAATTTGCCTCCCTCAAATCATGGTTAATGTTATTTTCCCACCCACTTGGTACTTTCCTTCCAGTTTTCCTACAAGACAAGTTCCATATAACTCTCTCATTACCCATTTGTGCCACATGTCGCATAACACAGTCTACTTGTGATCTTGTTACATCTGATTTCCAGTAAAGATTATGTACCTAATTTTTATGCAGTCTTGCCTGTCTGCCCATCTCTCTCTGGTCCAAAAATTCTGCTAAGGACTTCATTCTCAAACACTTGTTTTTATATATTTTCATTTTAACATTTTTTTAGAGAAAAGTGACAGACAATACTCAATGGAATGCTTAATAGTATGAGTTTCCAGAATTGAGTATTTGAGAATAAAGTTCTTGGGAAAATTTTTGAACCAAAGAGATATGAACTGACAGATGAATGAAGAAGACAGTGAGTTACATGACCTTATGGGAAACCAAATGTAATAAGAACAGTTAAGTCTCATAGACTGCAATGGGGAGGAAATGTGGCACAAAAGGGGCATGGAAACTCCTTTAAGGTAAACCATGTGGAAAGCACCACTAGGTAGGTCAAGAATGAGAAGAGAGGATAACATTAACCATGATTTGAGAGAAGTAAATTATACAGAGAATGATTGGAAAACATTAGTTTAGGATAAGGATGGATGGTGAGCTTATGTCCAACGTGGCTATGTATGACCATATGTTTAGTTTGATTGATGTTGACTTCTGGCCCTTGAAGTCTGATACAAGATGTAGTGTTTAAAATGTGTTTGTAATATTGATGTTTTAGCATCCAGAGGTGGATCACAAAGGGATGCTCCTCCACCATATGCACCCCCGATGGGACCCTGGTACGCAGCTCCACAACCGGCTTATGCACCACCTCCAGCAGGTTACTATGGATGGGTACCACCAACTCATGCATTCCCCGATGCACCACCACGTAAGTATCAATTTAAAATTAACAATCTATAGGGTTCAAATCCCAGTTTATGCATAAATTTTTCTTATTGAACTATTATAGCAAATATCACTATGATGTTTAATTAAAAATTCTTTCTACCTCACCTCAGATCATGTCTTCTATTTAGATCAGTTTCAAATCCTAGGCGGTTTCATCATCAATAATTTTATTCTCGATGTCCTGTTGTCCGGGAGCACTCCATCTGTTGGTGGACTGATGAACCTCCGAATTAAATCAACTTCTCCAGGAATTTCAAAAGTTGATAATAATAATAATAATAATAATAATACTTTATTTGTTCTGGCAGAGTTAAGGCCATAAGGCCCTCTCTTCCACTCAACCAGCACAAATACATTTAGCATCCATTTATATAGAATGATTCATATAAAACTGAATACTTTTAACAACTTTCGAAGTTCACAGTCAACAGAATTTAATCTCAAAATTTATAACGTTGGCACCAGATAGCAATTTTGAAGATTATACTAACTGCAAAATTCCTCTTTGAGACCGTAACAGGCCACATGGCCTAATACTTGCATGGATGATGATAATGATAGTAACTGCAGAATTTCAACAGTTGGAGTTTGGTTGAGGATAGGGATGATGGCCCTTGAAACTGATCCTGTGAAAGCATGGTTTTTTTTATGAGGTGAGGTATAAAAAGATTTCTCAAGCTCAATTTATAAATTGAAAATTACATCATAGTGTTACCTTCGATGGTAATTTTTGTTAAAATTCGAAACACACCAAGAATTCTACAAAGGCTATTCTATGCCACAGTGCTACCAGTGAATATTCGATCGAACAAATGACTTTAGCATCATGTTGGCCAATATGATAACACATGTTCCCACTACAGCCAATTGCTGATACATAAAGGAATTATATCCCAAGAGTCCACCTACTTTAGTGGGCAAGTTAGTGTTAGTTTTGGAGAGTTAAGGTGAGAAAATGGACGAGATTAGTTTAATTATTTACTTGTGATGTTAGTGGCTTTTTGTGATAAGTTGACTACACTATCTGAGTAATGACTAATATATATTTACATTACAAATATGCTGATTTGAGGTTAGTTTGAACTCAAATTCTCGCCTTTATTTTAAGGCATTTTTTTTTCACTCTTTTTGGGATACAATAAATATATATATGTATATATATCTTGGGTAATTATTCACATACTGCAACAATAAATTGTGTATTTAAGTACAATTTTATCACCTCACCTTATATTATTCTTCTTCTTAGACTGTTTTTGGAACTTTCTACTTCAATTCCATCCTCATTATTTTCACGACTGTTGTTTTGTCATCTTGAAGAGTCATATCCTGCTCACTCTGTTGGTAGACTGATGAACCATGAAATCAGATAATTTTTTTGAATATAGATGGAAAGGAAATTTCTGGGGAAAATATTATTTCGAGGTTCTTCAATCTATTAACAGAGGGAACAGTATGTGGCTCTTCAAGACAACAAAACAATGGTCATGAAAATACTGAGGATGCAACTGAAGAAGAAAGTTCTGAAAAAGGTCTAAGAAGAAGAATATGATGTGAGGTGATAAAATTGTACTTGTATAAATAATACCTCATAGTGTTAATTCCTAAGTAAGTAATAAATTGTGTTTTGATGTTATATTTTAAATTAACATTTTCCAGAATTGGATATACTTTTATTTTAGAAAGAAAAATTACATTCGAACTGAGTCGTTCCTATCAGAAGTTCAAATGGCATAATGGTTATTGGACTGACATACAGATCAGAGATCCGGACTCCTGGTTTGAACATAATTTTTCTTCGGTATTTTCATTATTCATTTCATACATCTCAATGATGGATAAATCATATTTGAAGAGAAAAATTATACACTCAGACTGGGGCTTGAACCCAGGACCTTTGGCTTTCTAAGCCAATACTCTACTGACTGAACTACCTGAGCAAGTTCCAATCTAAATGCAAATTTTTCTCTTATATACGCTGTTAATTCCCACATACCAGTCTGAGCATATAATTTTTCTTCCTAAATTTTTCATTTTTATTTGAATTATTGTTGGTGGATTGGTGGCATAGAATCCCCTCTACAAATTAAGAGGGTGAGGAATTAATGTTTCTAATTCTTAAGATTATTTAATTATTTTGTTTGGCAGCAAACTCTGTGTACATGACTGACATGCCTCCTCCATACCCTGGTATTAACAACCCTGCTGGATACAATGGTTATGCCCAGGCCTCAGCACCTTCTGCAGGAGCTATGGGATTCTCACAGCCTCATCCTGCACCTGGTTCACAATCTGCAGCTGGTGAGTAATTCTAATTACCAATCAGATCAGTGGCAGCTTTACAACCACACTTCATACATCAAGTAGAATTTATCAAAATATGACTTTCTCATTTCACAATTATAAGCTGTTGTTTGTTATATGCAGATGATGTAGGCTCTGCACGAAACATGTGCGAACACGTTCCACTGTCCCTTCCCCAGTTGAAGGACGACCTGTCAATCTTACATATGAAGCCCATATCTCTGAACTTTGCATACCACATATGAATGGCCTTTCCAGTAGGTTAGTCTCGTCCATACTTGGTACGGAAATGCCGTTGAACACTAATCACAGAGTTGTTTACATGGTAATCAAGCACACATAATGACTTCTGCTCTCCAGTCACCGCCATTTTCTTTACTTCCTTCCTGCACAGCATAGTGGTAGAAAATGAAACCATGCGGGAGGGAGACTAAACCACCGCCATTTTCTTTATCTGCTTCCTGCACAGCATAGCGGTAGAAAGTGAATCCATGCGGGAGGGAGAGACTAAACTTTGAGAGTTTGCCTTTCAGGGCATATATCTCGCATTATGATACATTCAGTAGATTTCACAGAATATATTTATGAAATCGGGTCCATCATTTTGACTTGCTCTGTGTTATTAGGTGATAGTGAGAAAATAGTAAATGCCAACACATTCTATTAAATAACTTAAGAAATTGGGGCGGGAAGGATGAAATATATGGTCATATGTACAAATACTTATATAATATAAATGGACAGTTAATGACAGATGAGGGAAATTTTGTAGAAGTGGCTGAATTCAAATACCTAGGAATAATAATTACAAATAGGAATGGGGTGCAGAAAGAAATTAAACATAGGCTGAACTCTGGAAATGTAAGCTATTATTCATTACTGGAACTTTTTGCCATCGCAACGTCTCTCAAAAAAACATTAAATAAAAAATATATAAAGTTATTATTCTTCCAGTTACATGGATGCAAAATATACTTTAAAGGAGGAGAAAAGATCATGAGTATTTGAGAATAAATTTCTTAGGACTATTTAACTCATGCCACAAATGCTAGTCAATGATCAATCACGTTTCAATGAATTTTGTTTTACAACCAATGACAGTCATGTTTCACCTCACTCTTTATCGATTTCTCTTTATCAGCTCCTGCTTTTGAGATAAAGAAAGCTCCTCCTTTTTAATGTGTACTGAACAGGTCAAAGCATTATTTTTCTCCAACAAATACATTGAATATAGCAAATAATGAAAAGATTCCTTGATTTTACTGAATTGTTTACTAAAAAAATAAATGAATAACCCGTAATGTTGATTATGATATATAGTTTTATGTGTTTCATTATTTCTCCATTTGGGTGCACTCTTACAATATTGCAATCTTATTTGGCAATAAATAATATGATCAAGCAGCAGTGAATGAACATAACCTCACATTTCTGATTTGTTTTCAAACATCGCCGTTTACATTAAATATATAAATATTTTAAAATAACTATAGTTAAACAATGATTTGTGAGTAAACAGCTTCATTTTATTCGTTAAATAGTCCTAACAAATGCCACTCTTTGATTTCCAAATTATCTAGATAAATTGGAAATCACTCGTGGCATTACTTATGAAAATTTTTGGACCAAAAAAAATAAATAGACAGGTAAATGGAGAAGACTATATAAGTGACATACATTATCTTTATGGGAAACTAGCAGAAATGGGAACAGTTAAGTCTTCTCATAGACTGTAATGGGTAAGACGTGTGACATGAATGGGGAATGAAAGAGGGGCATGAAAACTTGTTATAGAAAAATCAGAGGGAAAGTGCCCAGTAGGTAAGCCAAACTTCTTGTAGGAAAACCAGAGAGAATGTAGCCAGTAGATAGGCCAAGAATGAGGTGGGAGAATAATATTAACCATAATTTGAGGGAAGTGAATTATCCGTAGGATGATTAAAAAACATTAGCTCAGGATAAGGATGTCCATGCAGTCCTCTGGATTTGATAGTGCCAGTGAATTAGTTAAGAGAAAATAAAATGAACTTTGATGCTGAAGCTAAAGCAGTTCAAATAACAGTAGTGGTAGTAATATTAGTAGTAGTAGTAGAAGTATTAGTGACAGTAGTAGTTCCTATCACTCCTCTTGGAAGCATAGGACCTTTGTGAATACATACCACCGAACTGTGTTTTCATCTTAGTGTCCTGCTGGCTTGCTTTCATTTTGGTTCCATTAATAATGCATTTTAAGACCAAATAACAGTACAACTGATTTACAGGGTTTTGCAATAAAACACTGACAACAAAGGTGAGGTAGTATATTGAAACATGTTGATAATTTTTTAATAAGGTATCAATGTCTGGAAATGATACATTTTCACACTATGATTAGTTAATTATGTCTCAAGATCAGTGTTAGTTTGACAGATTTGAAGACTCATTACTTTTCAAAACCTCATGTGTACGGAACCTGTGATATGTGGCTGCAACATGACGGAGCTCCAGCTCACTTCAATGCTAATGTGACGAGACATTTGGATACCACGTATCCGTGTTGAGGGGACAGTCCCATGGTCTCCGAGATTATCTGATCTTAATCTTCTCGAATACTTTTTATGATGTGGCATGAAAAGTCTGTTTATCAGATTCCAGTAGATTCATGTATGGATCTTACAGCCCGAATACACGCTGCTGCAGAATTAATTCAAACGAGGCCAGGTGTATTTGAATGCTTGTGCACCCACTCTCTGCAACGAGATGGGTGGTGGGTATTTTGAAACTTGATGTGACTGTGACAGTATTGTCAAGTATTGAGTCTTGAAATCCTACTAACGGAACTCTTGAGACATAATTAACTAGCCATGGTGTGAAAATGCATCAACGAAACTCTTGAGAAGTTAGCTACTCATAGTGTGCAAATGCATCATTTCTGGACATGGGTACCTTATTAAAAAATGATCAACAAATCTCAATATACCACCTCTCCTTCGTTGTCAGTGTTTTTTTTACAACACCTGTATATGAACTCCAGACATTCCACTAAGCTATCATATTACTTACTTGTTGGCTTTATGACACTTTGAGCCTAGCCGTAGCCTTTACTTTGCCAGGAGATTCTAGGCCAAGATAATTTAGTAATGCATATTTACCTAAACGTTCCACATCCTAGCTGGTTAAGGCATGATGCCTTGGTGCAGAGCTACAGAACTTGCTGTAGTTAGAGTTTCCATGGGGGAAGAAATTTTGGCATGGAATTTCATCCAGTATGGCACCGGTGCCCACCCAGCATGTGAGAAATTTGGGTAACTACAATAAGTAGCAGTTCCAGGTTGAGAAAATCAGCTGTGACGGCTGGGGGAACCAAAATGCTGACCACATGTCACTTCTACATGGGCTGGATGATTGTCTACCTTTGTGATTAATACATGTGGATGTGAGGCCGGCTGGGAGACCAAGAGCCTTCTAGATCTGCCGTGCCATGGAGTTTGTTTTTTATTTACCTAAAGATCTCATGAATGGTATGTGGTCAGAATACCAACCTAATAAGACATCTTATACATGCTTTTTTTATAAGTAAATGTGGCTTATATTAATGAATTAAGAAAAGTAAGGTCAGATTTGTTACTAGCAAAGTCAAAACAATTATTACCCATTTAAGGAGTAAGCGCAGTTGTTGACGGAGGGCGCTGCAGTCGTGTTTATGCAGGAATAGAACACAACACTGAAGTACAGAGGGGAATGGGACATGGGTTGCTGACAGTGCAGGTTTAGTAGAAAGTTTGTTAGCGGTGCTCATTTCAATATGTAAACTATCTTTCTGCCTTGTGAATTAATCACTTTTCTTGGAAACTTTTAGGCATCTCCATACTTATACAATACAAACATGGGTCTATAATACAAATTGTTGTAACTACACAGAATCGCTGTTCAAGAGCGAACGATGTGATTACAGGTGCTATTAAAAGGCAACTGTGATATTCTTTGCCCACTGTACACTGCCTTATATTACATCACATGTAGCAACAAGCAGTGCTTCATGATGCATCCACCTGCAGAGATATTTTGAATGACTAATGGGTGTAAGGGTTCATTTGAAACAAATCTTTAAAAGTCATTCTAGCGGCTGTATTTTATTATTTTTCTCAACAAATTCTGCATATGCTATTGAAATAAAACAAAGCCATTGTTCAAAATTTGGTGAAATCCAATCATTAGAAGTGGAGGTTTACCTGAAAGCTGTAATTTAAAAATTGATCTAGTAGTTATGTTTGTTTTCTTGCAACATAACCGGATACATACAATTTCATTAACAAAAGAAATGTATATTATGTAAACCAGCAAAATCAGAAAATAAATGTGTCGTACTGAGGAATTTGCTTGGTTTATGCAATACCTGTGTAATGGACTTACTTACTCACTGGCACTATTAAACCCGTAGGTTCATGGCCATATGGGCATAAATTCTCGATACATCCCTATCCCAAGCTAATGCTTTCCAATCATTCCCTGTATAATCTACTTCCCTCAAATCATAGTTAATGATATTCTCCCACCTCATTCTTGGTTTACCAACTGGACGTTTTCCCTCTAGTTTTCCTACAAGAAGCTTTCATGTACATCTTTCATTTCCCATTCATGCCACATGTCCTGCCCATTGCAGTCTATGAGACTTAACTGTTCTTATTATATCCAGCTCCCTATAAATACCATGTGGTTCACTGTTAAATAGTCTTCTCCATTCACCTGTATGTTCATCTCTCTTTGATCCAAAAATTTTCCTAAGAACTTTATTCTCCTAATAGTTGGGGACTTCTTCCAATCCATAATTAAAATCCATACTGTTCCATACTCCTATTTAATTTCTAATGCTGGATTATGATGTAATTGTTATGTAATGAAACATTGTAATTGTTTCAGATGCAAAAGCGACTGAAGCAGCACAAAGTGCATATTACGATCCAAACAGACCACAATGTGCTTATGTTCCTCCGCCTGCGTATTATGTAAGTATTATTTGATTATTTAAACATATTACCGGTTTTACAGAGCTTTTGTAGAATAGAAACATTAATGTGTCCAGTAACAAGAAAGTAGCTTTGAAACAGTTGATTTTCTTCACTAACTCACTGGCAATATGTAACCTATACCTCTCCTGAGCTAAGTTCCAGTTGTAATGTAAACAAACCAGATCTATAACTGCATTTTCATTGGTCGAATAATGGTTTTACCTTTAAGCATGTAAGAAAATGTAGTTTGCTAACACTCGAAATAAAGTGAGTAAAAATATATGTTCTATAGCACACATCTATATAAGTTATATGGGAGAATCTTATAATATATAATTCATCTTCATTACATGCTACCCAGCCATAGCTGACAACGCGAATCCATTACATACTTATGCTATAAGATGCAATGGGACTGCACTTGAACATGCAGCTTATGTGGGCATTCAAGGTGAGTGTCCACGAGGTCAAAGGAAAGAGATTTAGGAAAGACAGAAATGAACCCTTTGGCCTCGAATACTCTAATACCATCAGGGTCGAAGAAAACAAGAGGTCAGGCAAGGGAGACCTGATAGGAAAGTAAAAAGAGGGATCTGGTATTAGAAAGGAAGAAATACCAGGTCGGTAAAAGATAAAAGTAAGGAGCAAAACACAAGTTAGTGAAAGCAATGTTTTGCTCAACTTTGGCACCTTGTGGTCACCATCCACATATCCCCTAAATGGGGACTGCTGAGGGTTTAAAATATATAATCATTTTAATATATTAAATAAGTAAGGGTCAACAAGTACGGACCTAATGCATTCTGCTGATGATGGGACTGGTCCCAAAAGGCCTACAGAGTTTTAAAACAACTTAAGTTGAGGAGACAGACCTACAAGGTAACTATTTTATAGTTTTTAACCGTACATTATATTACTATTAAATAAGTACTTTTTTTAACTTTTATAGGAATTAATCACTATGAAGTTTAATTTATGATAACATCAAATGTTTCCTACCTCTCCTCATATAAATCTTCTAAGTAGGTTGCGATTTCGAGACCATAACGGTCTCATCTTCAGTACAATCTTGGCGACTGATGTTATGTCGATCGGAAGAAATACTTCTTCTTCCCTCTGTTGGTGGACCCGATGAACCTCTGGATCAGGTCAGGATTTGCAGGAATTTCGAAGTTCATAAGTTTTCCCTTGTTTTTCTGAATGTGGATTTTTTCCCAAACTGTGAGTTCCTTTTGTTTATCTATTTGTTTAATTAGACTGACTTTTGATTCAATTAAATGTTTTTCAGACCAAGCATGAGCAGCTACTGCTGACTTTTCCACTTCTCCATTTTTGACATTTCTAAGATATTCTTTCACCCTTGTTTTCAAATTTCTTTCTGTTTTTCCAATATAAATTTTGTCATAATCCCTGCATTTGATCTGATAAATTCCTGATTTGTTTTCTTTTTGAATTATTTCATTTGTATTGGTTTTAATTATCCTATTAAGGCTGTATTCATTCTTTGGTGCCAATCTTATATTAAACTTTTTGAAAATTTTTTAAAACTTATGGTGTTTCAATGGATGGTAAGTGAATTTCTTGAATTTTATTTTTTCTGTTTGTTTCATATGAGGAAAGGTAGGAAATATTTGATGTTATCACAAGTATTGTTTTATTCTTATGCATGTGCAATGCAAAATACGTTGTCATTTCAATTGTTTCAAAATGTCAAAATTTCTGTAGAATTTCTTAAACATTGGAAAGTAAAGCATCTTGAAAGCTGAGAGAAACAAATTATTTTGATTATTTTCAAACAGTTTAAGTGAAAAACATCCCACATTAGCCATTTAGGATATGGTAAAAATAATGCAGAATTTACAGGTGAGTCAGCATAGAACATCAGTTCATAATGAAATTGTACCAGTAAATAAAATGTTATCTATTAACATCATGGAAAAAGTGTATACATTTAATTAGGTAGGCCCATATATAATTTTTTTTCATAAATAAGTAAGAAATGGAGGAAGTTCCTAATTATTTGACACATCTTATGTGTTTGAAAAGAAAAAATATACGCCTAGACTGGGGTTTGAACCCAGGAGGCCTAGGTAGCTCAGATGGAAGAGCATTGACATAGAGAGTCAAAGGTCCTAGGTTCAAACCCCAGTCTAGGCGTATATTTTTCTATATTTAAATTAATATTGAGAAGTAAACATTATGAGGTTATATCATTAATAGTGAGTGGAGAACATATTTTAATCGACTCACCTCTTACATTTTCAAACTTCTTTGATACCGACGGTTTCAGACAATATCATGTCCTTCTTCAGTCATGGCTTCCACTGATGAAATTCTGTGATTGTTGATTTCTTTAGTGACATCACCTCTTGTGCTGCCATCTTTCGTTGGGGATTATAAACTTTGTAATTAAATTTTTATCCACTGGAATATCGAAATTCATAGATCGATATTTATTCTTCTGAATGAATATCATTTCCCAAATTGTCAATTCCAACGGTTTATCCAATTGTATCAAAAGTTTCGCTTCTTTTTCAATTTTATGATGTTCTAGTAAACTATGTGCAGCAATTGCTGATTTTTCAATTTCACAATTTTTAGTATTTCTAAAATGTTCTTTAGTGCTTGTTTCTAAATTCCTTTTTGTTTTTCCTATGTATACTTTGCTACAATCATTACAATTAATTTGATAAATTCCAGATTTCTTACTGTCTGGGATGTTGATTTTTTTGTTGGTATTTAAAAGTTTTTCCAGACTAAATTTATTAATTGGTGCCAAAGTAATGTTGTATTTCATAAGCATTAAATTAATCGTGATTATTTCATACCTCATACTTCTATATTTCTTTAAATACAGCACTGCAGTATCGGCAATTTCTTATCACCATCATCAGCTGTTTTCACGATTGTTAATTTTTACTTTTGTTGATAATTATCCAAACTGCCATCTGATGTTCTTTTAAAGAATTATTTTCTAAACTGCCATCTGGTGTTCATTTTAATGAATCATTTTATAAACCGCCATCTGTTGTACTTTTGAAGAAATGTTGTATTTGTCAAATATTTTTTGAAATTTCCCATGTACTATTGGATGGTAAGTAATTTTCTTGAAATTCTTCTTTTCTTTACTAACCATTTGTAATTTGGCACCAATTAATAAATTTAGTCTGGAAAAACTTTTAAATACCAATAAAAAATCAACATCCCAGGCAGTAAGAAATCTGGAATTTATCAAATTAATTGTAATGATTGTAGCAAAGTATACATAGGAAAAACAAAAAGGAATTTAGAAACACGCACTAAAGAACATTTTAGAAATATTAAAAATTGTGAAATTGAAAAATCAGCAATTGCTGCACATAGTTTACTAGAACATCATAAAATTGAAAAAGAAGCAAAATTTTTGAAACAATTGGATAAACCGTTGGAATTGACAATTTGGGAAATGATATTCATTCAGAAGAATAAATATCGATCTATGAATTTCGATATTCTGGTGGATAAATATTTAATTACAAAGTTTATAATCCCAACGAAAGATGACAGCACAAGAGGTGATGTCACTAAAGAAATCAACAATCACGGAATTTCATCAGTGGAAGCCATGATTGAAGAAGGACATGATATTGTCTGAAACCGTCGGTATCAAAGAAGTTTGAAAATGTATGAGGTGAGTCTATTAAAATATGTTCTCCACTCACTATTAATAAGTATATTTTTCTTTTCAAATATAATTTGTCCATCATTAAGATGTTTAAAAATGAATAATATTAACATCTTATGTGTATTCAGTCTTATTTCCCATAAAATACGATGTTGCCTAAGAACAATGTTTCTATCATACACAATGCAGTCATATGGAGTTAAAAATAGTACCACGGTTCCCCCAATAGATAGAATCAGCAAAGTAATATCTTATAATTCAGTACAACTGGAACTTAGCTCAGAATTAGTACATAGGTTAGACAAGAACTGTAGCAATGTTCTGCATTACCACAGGACACAACTGTCTGCCTGTATATCTTCATAGGATTTCCATCTATCCTTTGTTAAATGTGTAGTTTGCATTGAGGATAATTCAATGACAATAGAACACATGCACAAGTGTCCTCAGCATCAAAGCTTTAATGGGAAGCAAGGAGGAAAATGGAGTTCATTCAACTTTCTGAGCAATAGATTACTACTGCTACAAAACTCGAAAAAATCTTATCCCATCATCAGCAGCAGCAGCACTACAGTCTGATTTGAGCCTCGACTCTCTTCAGAACCTTCTTCCAAGCATCTGTCTGTAGCAACCAGCTACCATACCTTGATTCTCAGCTTCATCATCATCATCATCTTAAGGCACTACAACTTCAAAACTGAATGTTTTGGCCTTTTCAATAATCTTCCTGCAGACTCTTCTATCTTCTGCCAATTTCAGGTTTGTCACCCTCATCTTCTTTAAATCCTCCCAAACATTGTCCTGCCATCTTATCTTAGGTTTAGCTCTAGTTCCTGTAGGCTTCCATTTTAATAGTTTTTTAACTAATCTCTGTTGATCAATTCTTATCAGATGACTAAACCATCCATTCCTAAGAAATCTGATATGATTTATAATATTTGAAAAGAAAAATTCTCGCCTACACCGAGACTCGAACCCGGGACCTTTGGCTTGCTGGGCCAAATGCTCTACCAACCTGATTTACTGGGGCAAGTTACGATCTAGATGCAAATTTCTCTCTTATATACGTTGTAATTCCTAGCACCAAATGCTATGAAGCCTTTGCTTCTATCTTTGCAAATGGCGGCTTCTGACATTTATTTTTCTCTTCAAATATAATTTATCCTTCAGTGAGAAGTGTTAAATTTAATAATAAAAACATCAATGATTTATTATATTTTGGTTTTAATTATATTATTTAATGCACTATTTGTTTTGATTTTCCAAGTTTGGTCTGGTCCTTTATTTGGACCACAATTTTTTCTAAGTATCTTTCTTTCAAAAATTGACAATTTTTGTTTGATTGTTTCTTTGATAGCCCAAGTTTCACTTGCATAAGTCACTATTGGTCTTATTAGTGTTTTGTATAATCTTAGTTTAGCAGATTTAGATATTAATTTAGTTTTAAATAATGTTAAATGTGCATAATACACCTTATTTCCATATACAATTCTTTAACTTCTTCTTCCAAAGAATTGTGTGCATTCACTATTGTACCCAAATACTTAAATGCTGACACTGATTTAATTTGACTATTATCTATTTGTAAATTATCTGTATTTCTATTGAAGTTACTACATTTGAAGTATTATGTTTCATTTTCTCAACCTCCTCATATCCTCCAAAACTCCATCCAACAACACAGTCTGTCGTCTCACATTCCATTTTCCTTCAAATTTATTTTCCATATTTTTTTTTGGGTATCTCATGTTCAGCCATTCTTTGTACGTGTCCTGCCGATCACAATCTTGAAACTTTAATTGATGTAATCATATCAGGAGACTTATGCAATTGATAGAGCTCAGAGTTATATCTTATATGCCGTTCTCCCTTGTCGCACATTGGGGCATCAATTTTTTTTTAATATCTTCTTTTCAAATGAACTCTTGGACAAGTTCCAGGTTTCACTGCCATATATTAATATTGATTTTACCAGAGTTTTATATAGATTAAATTTTGTTTCTCCTGTAAGAAACTTTGACTTAGCATCTCAATGATCCAAAGTAAGCTTTATTGGCATTTTGAATTCTCCTTCCAATCTCTTCACTGATTTGGCTGAAGTGAGAGGGACACTTCTTGAATACTGCAGTTCCCGTGTTAAAAAGCATGGAGTATGAGGTAAGATAAGAATTGATTAATGAACTCTTCACTGATGTTGTTTGTATCATTAATTAGCGAGCCAAGATGTGAAATTTATGTTGATTAATATTTATATGGGTAATTTGAGTTAGATCTCTTTTTTTTTTTAGCAATCATATATGTAGTTTTTCTTAATTTATTTTCAACCCCATTTTGTTAGTTGCTATTTCTAGTGTCATAAAGGTTCTCTGGATATCTTTCTCTGATCTACCAGTTATGTCTTTGTCATCGGCATAGGCTATTATTCGAATTGATTTACAGAGTATTGTACTTCTAGTTTGTATATTTGCATCTTTGTGTTGTCAGCAAATAGCTGGATACACTAAGAAGATACAATAGTATATATGTATCTCTTATAACTTTCTCTAGGTCAATATTAAAAGAAGACTGGCTAGTGAGTCACCTTGTCGTAGGCCATTTGTTATTTTAAAAGATTCTGATATATCAGACTGGAGTTTTATTTGACATTGTCTGTCATCCATACAGGCCTTAACTAGTCTCACTCCAGATATTATTTAAAAATGTTTATTATTGTATGGAATAGTGTATGGGGAAATACCACTTGAATAAATAGAATATGTCTACAAAAGGGAGTATATGTATAATATAATGCATCCTCTAGACAATTATTGCTATCTGAATACATATTAACATATATTTACAAGTGCCTATTATGTATATACCCCATTCATCTCGCGTGGGGACATGGTGCTCCCTAAGAGGATTGTTTCTTAACCAGGCATAATTCAGTTATACTTATTTACATATAGATATCAACAAGTAGCATGTGGTTAGCATGTCGCCTCAATGAGACATCCAATAGACAACTGAGGTTTTACTTGGATGGATCAAGGTCAGTTAAATTTTGCACAGAAGCCTTTTTATTCAGACTTGCAGATTTTTTATTAGCTTCAAAATCTTCAGACTCGGGACTCACGGCTTAAAATCCTTCCCAGAGGACTTGTCCCTTGGATCTTTCCATCCTAAAAATCCATTGACCCGGGCTCAGTTCAAACCTGCGACCCTCAGGGACTGGAGGCAATGAACATAACCACTAGACCACCGCAGCTAAGAAGTACCGATTATATATTTTTTTTTTTAATCTGTATGTGAAGTGATTTCCATAATTATAATGTGTAAAATAGATATTTACTTAATGGTCCACTGCTGTGGTCTCGAGGTAGCATGCTGCCTTGTCACGCAACAGGCCCGGGTTTGATCCCTGGCTGGGACAGTTTCCTGGGTGAGATTTTTATCGGGGTTTTTCCTCACCTGTAAAACTAACGTCAGGAAACTTTAAGGCCTAAACGGTCCCCTGAACATCATATGGCCATCGCAATCATCATCATTCATATTCATCGTAGATTAAGCTTAGGATTAAGGACTCCGCTACAAGAATAGACTAATAGCTCTAGAAATGGATTATTTACGCAGAAGTGCCAGAAAGTCAAAATTAGAACATGTCACAAATAAGGAAATTAGAAACATAATGGAAGCAGAAGAAAGCATAATTGAAAAGAATTGAGGAGAAGGAATTAAAGTGGCTAGGACATATTTTAAGAATGGAAGATGAGCAATGGCCGAAGCAACTATATCAATGGCATCCAACCAGAAAAAAGAAAAGAGAGAGACCAAAGTTAACATGGAAGGAAAACATGAAGGACAGTAATGCAAGCAAGAGGGCTAAGCATTGAAGATGCCCCAGATCATGGGCTTTGGAGGATAGATAGATAGATAGAGATTAAGGACTCTCCTCGTGCACCACCATCATCATCATCATCAGAGCAACATAACCCCACCTTCCAGACACCCCAACCTCAGAACTGGCTTACAATTACGCCAATGCCAGGAGAGATCACCAGAAATGTCCAAAAAGGACAACCTGGAGCATTAAAAAAAGTATTTACTTAATTTGTTCAGGGTTAGGCTAACAACTGTTTTATGAAACATATGCAGTATTTCAATTTTAAATTAGTATCTTATAAATTATGATTGTTAAAAGTAATTCTTACTAGATTTAAAACTGTATTAGATCATATTTTTCATTTCATTTTATATACCAATTCCGAGCTAAGTTCCAGTTCTACTATAAACAAACTTGCATAAGATATTACTTCACTGACTCCTCTATCGAGGGAACTGTAATGCTACTTTTAGCTGCCATATGACTGAATTGAGTACTGAACTGTCATCAGTATAAGCATTGTTCTTGGACATCATCATATTTTATGGGAAATAAGACTGAATGCAAGGTAAGATGGTCAGGACCAGTATCCAGGGTGAGGTTTTTTTCTCACCTGTAACACAAATGTCAGGAAACTTTAAGGCCCAAATGATCCCTGAATACCACTTGATCATCATCATATTCACCTCATTAGATTAAGTTTAAGGTCTCTCCTGGCACATTTATTACCATCATCATTACCTCTCATACCATCTGGGCAAAGTAACTCCACCTTCTAGGTGCCCCAATCTCAGAAGTGGTTACAATACTCTGATATCAGGAGAGAATACCAGAAATATTTGAGTTTGTATTTTTTTAACATTCTTACCTCATATGTTTATTTTGTTGTTCGAGTTTGTGAACAAGCTGAAGATGGAGCAACAGCTTTGAAACGATCGTCCAACAAAATAAACATATGAGGTAAGAATGTTAAAAAATATAAACTCATTATATTAAACCTCATAATGTAACTTCCTAATGATTTTAAAATACAAGAAATGTTGAAATGACAAACAGGTGGCATTGAATATAAAAATAATGAATTTTCTGTGTGATCATATATTTATTTTTTTGTTGCAGTTATTATAGAGTCCCAAAGAGACAGTTGAATAACATTGTATTAACATATTTTTGTTTTAGGAGGCTCCACCCACGTATCAGGCAGCAACAGCTAAGAAAGACCAGTAGAACAAGTCTCATCCCTCCCCCTTACCATTTAATTATTTTTTTATTTCTGCTTTTTTGAAAACTCGTGTTTTGTTAAAGGTAAGCTGAAGAAACTGAATATCACTGCTGATGCACATTATATTGTTCATAGAACGGGGAGAAAAAAAGATCTCGTTAAAATTTGTTATCCAGTACTACACATTTTTGTTATAGCAATTCAATTCAAATTAATACTGGTGTAATTTTTAAAAATAAAAATGTGTGATGTATTAAATATGCATTTGAGAAAATAAATAGTGATAACAATATGTGGTCATTCCATCGTATCATATTTTTTAATACTTTATTAATTATCTTTTCCTAACAGATCATGTCCCTGTAAAGCCAGGGTGGCTTGGGTCACATAAAGGTACCTACTAAGGAAAAGAAAAAAAAACTAAATCTTGTTCTAGGATTGTCAGGTGTAGAATTATCATGTGATATAATTTTCTCATGGAATTTCAACCAGTATGGGACAGTGCCCATCATTAGGAATTTGTGTAGTTACAATAAATAGTGGCTCCAGGTTGAGAAAACCAGCTATAACGGCCAGGGACTCAACTTTCAGACGACAAGTCACCCCTACATGGCTGGATCACCCATCTCTATAATTTACACATGTGGATGTGAGGCCAGCAGCCGGATGGTAGGTCAGGAACCTTCTAGACCTGTTATGCCATGGAGTAGTAGTAATCTTCAAAAATCGGTAAAATATATTTGAAATGGTAAAAAAATATATTTGAAGAGAAAAAATGTATACCTAAATTGGGATTCAAACCCAAGGTCTCAATTAGATAGTATAACTGTCACAAGATTGCTGATCGGGGCAAGAGGTACTATACCAGGATTCTTAGTTAAATTTTGGAATTTCTTAGATTTGGACAGTGTATATCTTTCTGAAATTGCCATCGCTGCCATTAGAGGATCAATTTTAAGAAACCATATTTACAAAATTTCTACATTATAGTATGTATACTTCAATTACAATTTGAAATTTTTTAATGCATTTACAAAATGTATTTCATCAATTTCAAAAATGAATATTGTCTGTATTACTTTGTCCTTGAGGCAATCCTCTAATGAGGAAAGTTGTACGAGTTGTCGTATATAATAAAAAAACATCTGAAATACTAGTACTCTTTCCAACTGAACTACTTAGGCCTCCAACCTAAATGTGAATTTTTCTCTTATTTGTACAATTCCCGAGAGTGCCATAGGCTATGAATCATTGTTCGACATGCCATTTGGTGGCTTCTTATTTAGAAGATTTTAATGAAAATTTAACATTACTAAATAGAGCGAGCCAGTAAAGCTATTTTTGAAGTTTTTATTTTAAATTTAACATTTCTCACTGAATGACAAATTATATTTGAAAGGAAAAGGCATATTTTTTTCTCTTCAAATATAATTTATCATTCAGTGATAAATATTAAATTTAAAATAAAAACATAAAGAATATACCATTTTATGGCCACACACTCTCTCATATTAATTTTCTTAAATCAAGTTGAAAGCAAAATTCAGGGGAAGACCAAGGAAGCCTGTTTTGAAAGATGTAACATAAATTGTAGAGTACCAGGACTATAAAAAAAAGAAAGAAAGAAAAGAATGGTTCATTGACAAGACATTTCCTTTAGATGATGATGGTATTGTTTCAAATTCCACAGGTATGAATTATAAAAGACAGCAACTTTTTCAAAAAATATGTTTCATACAATGGAATGACCCATATATTTTTTACCTATATGAGGTTTAATGTTACAATATGATTTTTTTCTTTGGAGACAATAAAATAAAAATTTTGTTTCTGTATATATGATGAGAAAGGAAATTGGAAAAATTGAATTTATAACTTACAAAATATTACAAAAAAATGTAGAAATAAGACTTTATAATACAAGAAGTGAACCAAAGTTCATTTTATTTATAGATATTACGAACTAATAAGCTAATTGTTAGGTATTGGCCTAAAATGAAGTTATACCATAGCAGTGTTTTTCTCCAACTCGGTCTTCTAAGAATCGTTTTTTTTTTTTTTTCACCCAACAAATCATTCCATTTAATATGTAAACAGGTTAATGTTACAGTGATGCAAGTACTTTTTTTTGTTTTGTTTTTGTTTTTCAGAAATTAATGTAACGGAAAAGATACTGTAATCAATTAGGGAACAAAAATCAATGGTCCAGAACCATTCCATTCTAGAATTCTTGTCATGAGGTGAATATCTCATGTCCCATGACAATGGGCATTCTGAGGATAAAACAGGAATATGATTAATATTTTTTTACATATTTAATAAATAAAACTATCAATTATTTATGATTTTTCATGAATATTTATTTTATTTAAAATTCCTAACAGCTGTTTCAATACACTGTATATATTTTTAAGAAAGAAAAATTAATATTTGAACCCTGGACCCCAAATCCTGGTTCAAACATTAATTTTTCTTTTCTTAAATTTGATTTTATCCAGGTTTGGAAAATGTTAATTCAAATAAAAACATTGAAAACGCTATATCTTCTTCAGGCAAATGTCATAAATACAAATAATTTATGACATTTGTCTGTAGATGATACAGTGTACTGAAACAGCTGTTAAGAATGTTAAATAAAATATATATTTATGAAAATCATATAAAACATTGATAGTTTTGTTTATTAAATACATCATGGATTTTGATCTAGTAAACACCAAATCAGTTATATTTTTTCTTCAAATATAATTTGTCTTTTAGTGAGAAGTAACGGCTGGGGGACTCGACATGCTAACCACATGTCACCCCTACACTGGCTGTTGATCATCTACCTCTGTGATTGACACATGTGGATGTGAAGGGCTAGCAGCCGGCTGGTAAAAGGGCAACCGCTGAAAAGTGGAAAGACCCTCAATCGGTCGGGGGAGTGAGAAGTATTAAATTAATAATAAAAACACCAAATCAGTTGATTACTTAACTTATTCGCTTCAATGCATATCCCCAGAAACCAGATTTAAATCACCGTAAATTATATTGTCTATTTTCAGACTTTCAAAACAAACAAAAGGTAATGGTACTTGAGATCACAATAAGGGGAAAGCTAAAACACATTCTTCTACTATTCATAAATGTTGACAAATGATTACCCTGCCAAGGGATGTACAAAATATGTAACGGGCAGAGTTAAGCAAGTGTATCTCATCTTCTGAGGCAAATGGGTTAATATTTTGTATGCTAGATGTAATTCTGGAAAAAAATACAAAATATATGTCCAGGGATAAAATCTGATTCGTTTAATGATTGTTAAATAAAATCTCATAGTGTTTAATGATTTATTTTAGGAAGTGACATTTTGAGATTCTTTTATTCAAGTTTTTTTGAGTCTGGAAACAGCTTACCTCAATTTAATGTTGATTTGTTCTCGAACATGTTTTGATATAATCTTCTATATCATCGTCAGCTTGCCCAGACTGAAGAGTTTTATGTTGTGAAACCTAGATGTTGATATCATCTCCTCTTCCGGCTAACCGAAGAACCTCCAAACTTCAGCAGGAATTTCAAAATTCATAAACTCTATTTTTGTTCTTCTGAATGTAAATTTTTTCCTGAAATGGTGAGTTCCTTTGTATTTTCTAACTGTTTTAATAACCTAGTGTGTTTTTTGGCCCAAACATGAACAGCAACTGCAGATTTTCCTATTTCCCCAGTTTTAATAACACATAAGAAATATTAAAAATGGGGAAATAGAAAATATGCAGTTGATGCTCATGTTTGGACTGAAAAACACGATGTAAATTCAAACACTAAATTATTAAAACAGAAAATACAAAGGAACTTACCATTTGGGAAAAATTTTACATTCAGAAGAACAAAAATAGAGTTACGAATTTCGAAATTCCTGCTGAACGTGACCTAGTTTGGAGGTTTTTCAGCCAGCCAAAAGAGGAAGATGATATCGACATCCAGGGTTCACAACATAAAACCCATCAGTGTGGGCAAGCTGAAGATGATATAGAAGATTATATCAAAACATGTTCGAGAACAAATCAACATTAAATTGAGGTAAGATGTTTTGCAGACTCAAAAAAAAAAACTTGATCTCATAGTGTTACTTCCTAAAAAATATAAATTATTCTCACAATGCCAACAGACATGCGACATGGCCTCATAATGAGAATTCTAAAAAGTGGTTTTACAACAGTTTAGTTCTAGACCTTCAGAATGTTATGTTGCAATGTTAGTAGTGTTGCCTGAATCTAAACATTTAATACGGAGGCTTGAATTGAACATTGTCAGACAGCAATCAAAAACCTCGTAACTCCATAATTGAAAAAAAAATTCAGGAGAAAGAAAAAAAAAACCTTATAACTAGTTGTATTACACTTTAACAAAAGTAAGTAAAGTGATCCCACAACAAGCCTCAGCAGGCCCTTGGGGTAGTAGGAGGTTAAGGCTCCCACTTTTTCTAGACAATCGGCACTTTATGTCAGCCGGGTTGTCAGCCCTGCGTGACGGCCGCCTTTACCCCCAGATCAAGCGTCTGGTACTCATTTCCATTAGAGGCTGAGTCGACCCCAGGGCCATAGTGCCGCCAGAGGGTTTGGGTCAGTTTAAAAATCCTGACCCCAACGGGACTTGAACCCTCGACCCTCCGGCTTGTAGCTCAGTGCCTTAACCACTATGCTACGCCGTGCCCCCTCACTTTAACAATAAAACCCCAATAATGATAGCCTCGCTATCGAAACACATTGACTATTTTAATATTTTAGTTTGGTAATTTGGGTTTTGTTGATAATGTGTAATACAATCTTATTATCAATAAGAAGATCTTGTTTATTAACCCATTCACATCAGGTTTAAATGCTCAAATGCATTGTCCCAGAAACCAGTTTCAATTCACCGTAAATTATATTGTCTATTTTCAGACCTTAAAAATGAACAAAAGATAACGGTATTTCAGATCTCAATAAAGGTGAAAGCCAAAACACATATCTCTACTGTTCATAAATGTTAATAATAGCCTGCCAGGGGATATACAAAAATTGCAAAATATATAACAGACGGAGTCAAGCGAGTATACCTCATCTTCTGAGGCAAATGGGTTAATATCAATTTATTATAACTGTGAATAAATTAAAATTCTACGTACCTCTCCTCATATCCAGTCTTCTAAGTAGATTGTGATTTCAAAACCTTAGCGGCTTCATCTTCAGTACTTTCTTATCGACTAATGTTATGTCTACTGATCGACATAACATTAGCCAACAAGAAAGTACTGAAGGTGAAGCCGCTAAGCTTTGAAATCACGATCTACTTAGAAGACTGGATACAAGGAGATGTATGAAGCATTTTAGTTTATTCATAAATTAAACCTCATAGTGATTTATTCCTATATTAGTTAAATTATTATAACTGATTGATTTTTATATCAAAATTTATTATGTCTTTAAATTAGTTTCTGAAAAGTGTTATGCCAGAGATGCAAGCTCTTGGGGCTAAGATTAATAACTGAGGAACTGCATGGTTTTTGTAATTGTTAATAGATGGCAGCAAAATCGTTTCTGAAAAGTGTTATGCCAGAGATGCAAGCTCTTGGGGCTGAGATTAATAACTGAGGAACTGCATGGTTTTTGTAATTGTTAATAGATGGCAGCAAAATCTCATCTTGGAGTTACAAGACTTCAACAACATGCAAACAATGCCTTTTTTTTTTTTTTTCTTATCAAATAATGTGAAAAGCCAGATTTTACACTTGAATGGATTTACAAGGTTTTGATGCCAAGCAACGATATGTAACTCACAGTGATTACAGTTTTACTGACGATAAAATTCTTACACCATTGTATCTTTAACCCATCCATATTTTGTTTAAAATATATAGGGTGAAGAAAAAATTGTACATTTGGTCTTCATTGTATAAATCTCAACCTTTTTACTACATCTTTCTTGTGTGCCCCTTTTGGGAGTGAAGTCTAGGACAAATGCCTTCACCTATCTCATTTGATCCACACCCCCTCTCTCCCATCTATTCTTCATAACTTATTCCTCCCACCTTTATCTTGGCTAACTTATTCGATCAATGGATACTAGGAGATTACTATTTCACTAAATTATTTTTGCTAAGTGAGATCCATTGTGCTAAATACTTATTTTTATTAACATAATTGTATAGTATGAACATAAAGTCCCTGTCCATTTTTTAATGAAAACAAACATACGAAAAAGATTTTTACGAAGGTAATAATCTCACACACACTACCAACCTTATCCCAAAACAACATATCTCAACTCTACTTTAAAATGTTCAGTACTCTCCTTTGATCACTCATCAGACTTCAGTATAGTCCAGGTTTCAGAGGCATATCTTGTTATTGATCTTACAAGAAATCCATATACATTACGACTTTGGCACTTCTAGATATTGACTGAGACTTAAAAAATATTCATAAGATCAGCAAAACATTTATTTCCAACCAAGCCAGAAAGTCAAGAGTTCAAGTTCTGATGGTGTCAGAATTTTTAATTTGACCCAAACTTTCTGACAGCACTATGGCCCTGAAGTTGACTCAAACTGTAACGTAAATGAGTACCAGATGCTTGTTTTAGGGGTAAAGATGGCCATCATGACAACCTGGCTGACATCAAGTGCCAATTCACTAAAAAAAGGTGAGAGCGTTAACCTCCTACTACCCCAAATGCCTCCTATGGCCTGTAGTTATCCCACTTTACCTTTACCCTAAAGCACTTCTGAACCTCAACAGTAATATTATTCTTGCAATTTACCTCTGATCCCAAATATGTAAAATTATGCACTATTTCAATTTTATATTGTCCAATTTATAAATTACAATAGGAAGTAAGATTATGAGGTTCTTCTTAATAAATAAGGTGAATCTGGTGCTTCTTACCTCATAAATATTTGTGTTTCATTTGACATGTTTCAATATGTCCATATCATCGTCAGTTTGAATTTTATATTTGACATTCTGGACAAGCTGATGATATGGACAGCATGTCAAATGAAACATAAATATTTATGAGGTAAAGATGTATCAAATTGACCTTATTTATTATATTGTCCAATTCATAAATAAGAGGGATACTCACTATATCTTTCTTAGTAGGTGGCATGTGTGAATACGGAGTATTTTCAGTATCTAAAATAAAAGCAAGATAGATTTGCATTTTCACTAAATGGATAGGGACTTTATGTTCACCCTGTAATGAAATAAAATTATTGCCATCCCAAATATATTTGTTGCTAGTGTAACAATCAAGAATATCTGGAACAATCCTGTCTCACAAACCTTAAAAAATAGAAACATAAAATTCACATTATATGTTACTGCAGCACATATATCCATCAGCTGAAATGCACTGTAAAACACTATACATAAATCAGTAAGAAGAAATTTATGGTGCAACAACTAGCTGAATACATTAACAAGATAGCTAAAACTTTGTTTCATTGATTAGTAGTTACCAGACTTTGGAACCATACAGTATAATGAAAATAGTGAGCCAAACTTGAGTGATTTATTTTCAAAACCTCTCTTGCAATTTTCATAAATTTGTGGGAAGTAATATAAAGTTGCTATTTTGTTGTATATAAAAGTATGTTTCAACATAAAATTGATAAGAATTCACAGTATGTGGTATTTTTATCAAATAAATTAAATCAATTTATTACACCTCACCATTTAATATTGAAATTAATGTATTCAGGTAAGCTATTTGCATGCAACAATTGATACAGCTGGTACTTGAAGATTCCTGGCTATGAGGCTATGGTTCATAACTGGTAATTATTAATGAGTTGGTTATTTTGACTCGCCTCATATTTCTTGATTTTTATGTAGACCAGGTTTCGTTGCTTTTGCGCGACATTGTTGTTGCATTCCAACAGTTGGAATTATTGAGTTGGTTATTTTGACTCACCGTGAGGTGAGAAACCTCATAGTGTTATTTCCTACATATTTAAATTTCATAACTGGTGTTTCTCCCTTGGCTATGGAGAGTATCTTCAGTGGGAAGTTCTTCTAGGTGATGTTCCCTGGTCAGAAGTGTTGCTATGTATAAGTGACAGATTGCTGGAACCTGGTATTTATATTTGTGCTGGTCCCTGAATGACTGGACAAAATCGGAGCTGATTGGATAGCCGTTGTCAATCTAGAATCTGATTGGTTTGTTTCTGTCCATTATTAAATAGGCTTATATACCTGTTATTTAATGTGTGTGAAACGAGGCTTTAACCAGTTTTATACCTCCATCTGGTATCGAGGGTTCAAGTCCCGGTGGAGTCAGGATTTTTAAACTGACCCAAACCTTCTGGTGGCACCATGGCATTGTGTTTGACTCAGCCTCTAATGGAAATGAGTACCTGACACTTGTACTGGGGGTATAGGTGGCTGTCATACAGGGCTGATAACCCGGCTGGCATCAAGTGCCAATTGTCTATGGGTACCTAACACATGTACTGGGGGTAAAGGCAGCCGTCATGCAGGGCTGATAACCCGGCAGACATCAAGTGCCGATTGTCTAGGAAAAAAGGCAGCCTTAACCTCCTACTACCCTAAGGGTCTTCTATGGTCTATAGTGGGATCACATTACCTTACCTTTTTAACAATACAGCTCCATTATATTACATTATATGGGCTATCTTGTACTGAAAAAAAATGAATAGGTGTGACATTGATATTTAAATAACAATATTGATAGAATGCCAAATAAGAAAGCTAAGACAAATCTTTGGTTCATAACCTCAAGGAACCAGATTAAGAGGAAGACTAAGAATAGAAGGCAAGATTATGTTCACCAAGATCAGGAAAAAATATAGAGTAAACTATTGGGAACAGCTTTCTATAGAGAGGACGAGACTCCTTGAGTGGGTAAAGATCCATAATGGACTGTATAGCCATTGAAGAATCTTGCATCTTAGTACAATTTGGCAATCTCACCATTTTTTGTTTGATGTTACCTACAGCTTGACAGCGAACAAAATGCAGTGCTAATACATTCTCTTGACCGTACATCTCCCACCAAACAATCACATTTTCTCCTCTTCTACTTGTTTCACCAATCAGCATCAACACCCGTATCGCATGAACTGGATGTGGTATTGAAAGCCTCCCAAAGTTAAAAGTAAATCGTGAAATCAAGGAGAATTCCAATAAATGTCAGGAAGGGGAACATTAAGATTGCATTTTGTTCACTGCCAAGCTATAGCTATCCTACATATGAGGAGATGGTCAGCGATCGTAGTTGTACCTGATGTTCTGCATATTGTGCATTTGCCTGGGATAAATTTTAATTTTGTATAGAAGCAGCCAGTCATGTCCTGAACTTAGTAAGTTTAGCTCACTATTTTCATTACACATTGTATGTAAGGATATATCAACAAATTATCAAAATTTACTAATTGAATCCTAATGTATGTGTCTTATTTGAACTTTTATAGGAAAAAATCACTATGAGGTTTAATTTAAGATTAAAATAAAATAGTTCATACCTCACCTCATATCCAATCTTCTAATTTATACTGCAGTTTCAAAGCCTTGGCAGCTTCATCTTCAGTAATATCTCATTGACTCATGTTATGTTGATCAGAAGACTGAATGTGAGATGAGATATGAAGTATTTTAATTTAATCTTATGTGACTTATATTTGAAATATGTAACTTTTAGAACTATTTCTTAATTTTGGGCCAATAATAGTATAATATGTAAACGGGCCTATAATGGTAATGATTAAGATGCAAGTATGTTTATGGAATGAACTAATTATAATAATTGAGTTTGTATTTTTTAACATTCCTACAACATATGTTTGTTTTGTTGGACAATTGTTTCGAAGCTTCTTGCTCCATCTTCAGCTTGTCACAAACTGGTTTTTTTTCTTTTCTTCAAGTTGTTGGCCCTGGATCTATGTTCCAAAGAACTTGGTAATGAGGCTCCTTTTGCTGGGAATTTCAAAGTTCATAATTTTCTCCTTGTTCTTCTGTATATAGATTTTTCCCCCATAATGTGAGTTCATTGGTATTTTCTAACTGTTTTAATAATTTTGTATTTAGATCTATTTTGTGTTTTTCTGTCCAAACGTGAGCTGCTACTGCAGAGTTTTCTACTTCTCCCTTTTTACATTTCTTGTGTGTTCTTTAGTTCTAATGTTTAAATTTATCTTTGTTTTCCCTATGTATACTTTATCACAATCTGCACATTTTATTTGATATATTGCTGATTTTTTATTATCTTAAATTTTTTTCATTTTTGTTGTTTTTCATAAGTATTTTTTTAAGCTATAATCATTCTTTGGTACTAAATTGATGTTGAATTTTCCAAGTCTAGTTCATACCCAGTTTCAAGCTCTTGTACCAGTTGTAAGTGGATTGGGTTATCCATAAGTTGTTCTCATGCTTAAAAATAGAGTAAGTTTTGCCAAATATTTTGTCTACCTGGTTGAAATAATAAAAAATATTTTTTTACACTATCAATCTCCAAATAATTCCATTCTGATTAATCACAGAATTGCGCTATTGTTTACTAGCATCTTATTACCATTATAGGCAAGATATGTACAATCTTTTTTTGTTTGACCATGATTAAATGTCAGTTTTGAGCTGTTTGCATATATCTTACCGAAGGTTGATTTTTTGGAAGATTTTGGTTTGGAGATTTTAACCTCAAATCAGCACACAATAAAACACGGAAAATTAAGTCAATTTATTAGAATAATTAAATTAACATCAGCAGATTGACTTTTTAGGAATTAGTACTATGAGATATTATTTAAGAAAAATTGTATCACCTCACCTCATATCCTTGTTCTTATTAGACCAGTTTCAGGACTTAATTAGGTTCCATCCTCAGTACTTTTAAGACAACATAACGGTCATGAAAGTACTGGATGAAGGAACCAAATTACGTCCCTAAACCAATCTAAGAATAAAATTATGAGGTGAGGTGATACAATTTTTCTTAAATAATATGAACAGATTTGATTTTATTGTAAATAAATATTGTTGATTTTGCTATTTGTGAAATTTATCTTGGGAATGGTGGTATTAGTGATTCAAAATCAGTGTCACTTTCAAAATTTGTGCCTATCAATTTGGATTCCTGCTTTCAAGGCTTGCAGACTGTTGCACATATGGTATTAATATCATATATGCTTAGTTGGAAATCAATATTTGGCTGTACTTTAATAAATAACAGTATTTTAATGTATTAAGGTGCAGTTATGTCATATGTAATTAGCTTATTATAGTATGGTCGACCAAAAAAACTTTTTTTTTAATTTGATTACTGAAACTAATAATTATATATATTATTGAATAAATGGTAGAAAATAACACTATGAGGTAATACAGCGTAATTCAAAATAAATGGGACAAAAAGGAAACATTTCTGTCACTACTATGTTGAATTGATTTTACAGATATGAAT
The DNA here is from genome assembly GCA_030220185.1 of Diploptera punctata. Lineage (NCBI taxonomy): Eukaryota > Metazoa > Arthropoda > Insecta > Blattodea > Blaberidae > Diploptera > Diploptera punctata. The sequence goes on along the minus strand of JASPKZ010005677.1, from coordinate 121,910 downwards.
TTAGCATGAAACTCTCCAAATGTCCATTATTATTCACATCATCAAGTCACAGCCTCCTCAAGAATTTTCCTTCAGACCTCTCTGTTTCTGGCAACTGTCCACCAATTTTGAAAGTTAAATATTTGGACATTTTCAATACTATATCCATCCACCTAACTTTAGGCCTTCCAACATTTTTCTTCCATCTGGATGATCCACCATTATTTTTTATCTGTTTCACTATTATCCGTTCTCTGGATATGTCCTGCCCATCTTAATATAGTTATTTTAATATCTGTAACAATGTCTGGTGATTTATACAAGTGGTATAGTTCCTTGTTATATTGTATTTGCCATTCTCCTCTTTCCTGAATGGGTCCATATATATTTTTCTCAGAATTTTCCTCTAAAAAATTCCAAGTTGAACAATGGTATTTTCAGTCAAGAGCCAAGTCTCACGCCCATACATTAGCACTGGCTTTATTAAGATTTTATCCATTGATGTTCACAGATGTTCAATTTGGGCTCCATTTGTGACATGGCAGATGTGTATGCAAAATTCCATTTCTTGCCAGACCAATTCTAAGAGAGCCTGATAAACTGAGTTAATCACATAGACTATCTGCTACCTTAGTTGCTGTAAGTCCTGTGGGAATGGGGGACATACACCATATCCTTCACATACTCCTGAAAGAAAATATAGCATAGTGTAAGGTCAGGTGATCTGGGCCATATCATCAATAGTACATAATTCAACCCAGCTTAGCCAATCCAGCATTGTGGAAGATGCTCGTTGAGATGATTTCATAAGAGGTTATGCAAATGTGGCAGGGCACCGTCTTGCTGAAAAGTTGTCACGTACATCTTTTCAATTGCTGAAACCATGATTTTGGTTAATTATCATCATAGTTGGCACACCAGCCCTCTTTGAGCCACAGTCTTCCTCTGAAGTTCCCGCCAAGCTTCTCTTTCAAGATCCAGTCTTCATCAATTTCTTTCACCCAGAGCCTTTACATGTCGGCCGCGGTGGTCAAGTGGTTAAGTTCCTTGCCTCTGGTCCTGGGTTCATACCCAACCGGAGTTGATGGATTTTTTAGGATGGAAAATCCAAGAAGCAAGTCCTCCGGGAGGGACTTTAAGCCATGGGTCCTGAGTCTGAAGATTTTCAGGCTTGTACAAACTTTTAGCTGAATTAAGAGACCTTCTAAACAAAGTCAGCATTCTAGTAATATTTTTTTTTATCAAAATTAAAGTGGGAGGTAACCCTATAAGGTATTTACATTAATGAATGAGTTGGAGAAAATGCTTTCAACATCTCACCTCATAAAGTTGTATGTCTTCATGATACTGGTTTCAAAAGTATAGTTTTAGTTCCAGTTGGAGTTTGACTGAAGATGGAAGTAAAACTTACTTTTGAAACTGGTATTGTGAAGACACGCAACTTTATGAGGTGGGAGATGTTTAAGCATTTTCTCCAACTCATTCAATAATCCTAGCAATACCTTAGTTGCCTACTAAATCTCTCATTGGGTAGGTATGTTAACCACATACCATTCATGACATCTGTAGGGAAATAAGCATAACTAAATTAACTGTCTAGGAACTCCTAACAAAGAGAGGTTGTGGTCCAACATTTGTCTGTTATGCCACTGTAGAGTTTCTTCCCTTCTACAGTTACAGTAACCATTTTATATAAAGAAAAGTGATCACTAGATGTTATCACATGCCGTGCCCATTTCAGTCTGTATTTTGATATATGTGACAAGTCCACATCTTTATATAGATCCTATAGCTCCTTGTTTTATATATATAATAATAATAATAATAATGAAGAGCACACAATGTGCATAATGTTAAGTTCACCATGGTCCACCGTTCAGTCCCCTCCACAATAAGCCCTCAGGGACACGTCTCGCTTCTGACACGACACAACATGGTAATGATTGCAGTGTTCAGCGCACAGCTCACACATGCACTGGGAGTCTGGTTTGTGATGTTTCTTGATCCCATGATGAAAACCATGTGTTGCCATCCTCGTCATGAGATGTCTGAGGTCGTATTCGGCTTGTCTCCAATCCGTTGTCATCATAGCATCCATGGAGTAGAATTCCATCCAGATTTGGTGTTTCTTCCACCTTAGTTCCTCTATTGCGATGTTGTATGCATCTGTGGACTGCATATATAGATCTTGTCGCAGCTCTTCAATATAGAAGGGTTCCCTTGCCAGTTCATATACGAGGCATGACTCCTTATTATATATAATATTCCATTTTCCATCAACATTTTGGTTAATAGTTTCTATATGAACATTGTAATGTTTGTTTTCATTGTTTCAAACTGAAACTTGAATTAAGCTTTGATGTTACATTTGTGTTTATAAAATAAATTCAGTGTAATAGTCACAGGAATGTTTCCTTTTTGTCCTATTCGTTTTGAATTGCCCTGTATTATGAAGAGATTAAACTGAAAATACATACCTCACTTCATATTTTCTCATCTGGACAGGTTTTCATCTTCATTATCAACTCAACTCCGACTGTTGCATTGACCATTTTATGTCTTATATTAAAATTATAAAATTTGCACCTATTGTATTTGTCGTCCTCAACTAGTAAAATTATTAAGACATAAATTCATAAATTATATTTGAAGAGAAAAATTTTCGCCTAGACCGGGACTCGAACCCGGGACCCTTGGCTTTCTGGGCCAAGTGCTCTACCAACTGAGCTACCGAGGCGAGTTACGATCTAGATGCAAATTTTTCTCTTATATACGTTGTAATTCCCTATCGCCAAATGCTTTTGAAACCATTGCTTCTATCTTTGCAAATGGCGGCTTCTTAGTTAAGAAGACATTTATTGGGAATTTAACATTACTTTATAAAGCTTCTAATGATGTTTTTATTATTGATTTAACATTTCTCAATGAAAGATAAATTATATTTGAAGAGAAAAATTTTCGCCTAGACCGGGACTCGAACCCGGGACCCTTGGCTTTCCGGGCCAAGTGCTCTACCAACTGAGCTACCGAGAAAGATTAATCCAAAGGAAATATAATCACATCCAAGCTGATATAACAACACTTAGCAACAAAAAATAAACTTTTTTTTGTCTCAGAAAGAAAAATATGTGATTCTGATAGTATTTTTTCTCCTGAATTCAAATATGATATCGGGTTTTCTCCATCACGCAAGGTTTCCAAGAGACAGGAATTTATAATTTCAAAAACTTAATATTTTCTACATTCGTAACTACACAATATTTGAACATTCGGACTCACCTACAAAGTAAGAAATGATGATTTTCTGCTACATTTTGCCTGTGGAGCATCCCTCTTGATGGTCCAACAATAATCGGCCAGCATATTAGGATTTCATTTGCCTTGATATCTCTTTTCCATAGCTGAAATCTCCTGATGAAAGTGTTCCCCATTTTATTTTACAATGGACAAAAAAAGTTTATTAAAAAAATAATGATTTAAATCCATTAATTGAAATTGAAATAAAAAAAATGTGGGTAATGGAGAAATTCCGAATACATATTTAAAAACACAATAAAAAACTGCATTAAGGTCAAAAATCATGTTGACCAGTGTAATTCAATTATATTATAAATAGTAATGTACTTCTCTCTTGGTTCCAACTAAATTAAATGAAATCTCTCCATATAAAAGCAAATAAATGTATTGAAATATCCATAAAATCCAGTGATGAGTTAAAACATATAGACATATAATGTGTTAACAACAATATTGCTCAATTAGTATTTACATTTTTTGAAACATTAAAATCCTCATATCTCAAAAATATGTGGCTTATCATGTTATTGCCCTAAGCCCTTCAATTTTAATAATTTAATCAATAACCTCAAAGATGGTTTACCATGAATATTAAAAGTAATGATGTCTTATATTTTCTTTTCCTGTAGTGGTGGGCATACGAAGCTCTCAATCCAATCCTTCTCCATGGAATTTTCAAAATTCATTAATTTGTAGATATTCTGCTTATGTAGATTTTTTTCCATATACTGCGAGTTCTGTTAGATTTTCCATTTGTTTCAGCAGTTTTACCTTCTCTTCAATCCTACGATTTTTCAGTCTTCATGTACCTAGAATTTTTTTTTTGTTGGCAGAACAGACATCCAATAAGAAATATGTATACAAAAATCAACTAGTATTTAATTGAAAGTCTCGTAATGTTGCAGAAATCCTTTATGAATGGCAGTGATAAGTTGCAGTATAGTAGAGGGCTGCTTTGTTGGAGCCGTCCTTATGTTTTAAACACAATGTTATGTTTTAAGGGATGATAAGATAGGTGAACAGGGGACCAAAACCACACTCTTCAATAGCATACAATTATATTTTTAATTAGTAAAGATTCCCACCCCAATTTTTCAGTATTTCTAGTTAAATCCTGCAACTGAGTTTTGGTATATGGGATCTTTATTAGGGAAAGTTATAAAGTTTAATCAGTGGTCATTAAATTCTTAATTTTTATCAGGAAAATTTAAAGATATATTTAAAAATGATCTCATTGTTAGAAAGAACATCTTAAAAGTTATGGGGAAATAGAATCTGCTGCAATAGCTGCTAAATGTGTGGACTGAAAATCACAAAATTGAAGAGAAGGCAGAACTGTTGAAAACACTGAAAAAAAAATCCAATATAACTCACAGTATGAAATCAGAAATCTACATTCAGAAGAATAGAGACAAAATAATGAATTTTTAAATTCCTGGGAAGAAGATTTTGATCATAAGCAGAATAAATTTTTACCAGAACATGAAAAGTAAATTGCCAAAATATGAAGTATATATTTTTTCATAAAACTTTTTTATGTAAAATAACATTATTAGGCTTTCAAGTTGGTAAATAAAATGATTTATTATATTTGAAGAGAAAAATATATGCTTAGACTGGGGTTTGAACCCAGGACCATTGGCTTTCTATGCCAATGCTCTACCAACTAAGCTATCTGAGCACTCCAATCTAAATGCAAATTTTTCTCTTATACACTATTTCCTGAGCATCAAATGCTATCGTTGTTTGATCACTTGACGCTTGGGAATTAACAATGTATAAGAGGAAAATTTGCATTTAGATTGGAGTGCCCAGGTAGAGCATTGGTATAGAAAGCCAAAGGTCCTCAGTTCAAACCCCATTCTGAGCATATATTTTTCTCTTCAAATATAATTTGCCGTTCAGTTAGAAGTATTAAATTAATAATTAAAAAAAACAAAGAGTCGTAATCATCTCACCTCATTCACTCCATGTTTTTCACAGCACAGGACTGCAAGTTTCAGGAACAGTTGTTCCTATCTCAGCCATCTTCATGACTGTTGAATTTACATTTTCACCATCTTCTAAACTGCCATCTAGGTTGATTAAATTAAACATTTGGCGAGGCTCTTGGAATTAACAGTTTGGGAAAAGATATACATTCAGAAGAACAAATTTATATTCATGCATTTTGAAGTTCCCAGCGAGGAAGATTTGATCTCAAGTCTATCAAATCAACACTAGGTGGCAGTTTGGAAGATGATGATGAAGATGTAAATTTAACAGTCGAAAAGATGGCTGAAGATAGGAACAACTGTTCCTGAAACCGCAGTCCTGTGCTGTGAAGGACATGGAGTGTATGAGGTGAAATGCAGCACAACTCATTTTAATTTTATTAATTTGAATGCCTCATAATGTTAATTCCCATCATAAGTTTTATAAAATTGCTAAATGCTTAAATATGCAGACGTCCTGCGTTGTAGCCGAGTGGTTAAGGCAAGATACCATGGCATAGAGCTACGGGACTTATGTTGGTTCGAGTCTTCATGGGGGAAGAAATTTTCTCATGAAATCTCGGCCAATATGGGACTGGTGTCACCCAGCATCATGAGGATTTTAGATAGTTACAATAAGTAGCGGCTCAGGTTGAAAAAACCAGATATAATGGCTGGGGAACCTGACATGTTAACCATGTGTCACCCTACACTGACTGTTTCATCATCTACTTCTGTGATTAGCCCATGTGGACGGCTGGTAGGCCAAGGACCTTCTAGGCCTGTCGCAATGCAGACATTAAAATTTTCTTGAAATATTAAGATATTGTCAAAATACTATGAAATATTTTTCTCAAGTGCTTTAGATTTTCTATTGCCTATAACATAATTATTTCTGGTTCCTGCTTCACTACTCTTCATGGTTTAGAACGTGAAATTTCATGTTTCTATCTAATCATGTTGTAGATCTGCTCATTGCTAGAGGGAAAGAATATGCAAGACGTTGGACAACAAACAAAACAGTTGAAACCGAGTTCAGATGATGATCTGCGAAACATGTCCATGGAAGAAAATATTAGATGAGGTGTATATTTCCAATTGAATGTCTTGATAATATGTATACTATATTAGAAGATTCAGGCTGTGGTATGCTTGACTGTATATTATTGTATATGGTAGTGAAGAATGGGGAAATTATATATTTTTATTCCTTATTGCTTATCAGATATAAACATCTATCTTTTAATGTTGAAGAGGTGAATTCCTCTCAGATATTTAGCATTGTGAATATATTGTTAATGTTTTATTGTATTATTAAATGTATTTCAATATACAGATAAACATTGTCAAATTTCATCCTCTTACAAAATGTATAGATTTGAAAGAACTATTCCCAATTCTTCACCTTTCCTCGTGTCACCTCATTTAGGTGGTCAGGTTTTGGACATAAGCCATCGTTTCTTTTGGTCAATCAAAATTAAACTCCTTAATTCCATCCTTCCAAGGCCAAAATCTCTTTAGAAAGCATATTTTTATCCATAGCAGGTTTATTAGACTTGTCACACCTTCTCTAGAATCCCTTCAGCTATTCTTCCAAGTTCTCGTTATAAAGAAACTGTCAACATTGCATGCCGAAATCTATCTTGTAATTTCTTCCAAAGAAGCATTGTAATGTACCAATATTAGTAACCACAACATATGGATTAATAACATGACTGTACAAGAAAAGAGCACAAGGTCTGTGAATGATTAATACAGTTCAATGCTTAGAACTGCATTCATAGGGATTCACAGTGATAACATCCTCCCTCTCTTCATGCCCTGCTTGTCTTCTTGTGAGCTCCTAGTTGTATGTCTATTGGGGAGTTATTAAGGCAAGATGAAAGAGACTTTTTCGTTAATGGTACAAATTTCTGTTGTGATTTTAGACATTTCATATCAAATAAACTAGTCCTGAGCGGGGATTGGACCTAGGCCCATTGCATCTGAGGCAATAATGTTGCCACTAGAAGATATAATGCTGGACACAAACTAACTTGAAATGTTATATAAAACGAACTTCGATATAATTGAGAGTTTCAGAACAAAAGAAGGCTAAGTCCATATTTTACTCCTTTGAGAAAAACCAAGGCTATATCCAAAAAAATCTGCCTTTTTAACTGCAAGGCACTAAAATCTCATTTAATACAACTGCTGAATTGGGTAACCCTCACAACCTGCCTTACTTATAGTCATCGTTGCTCATAGTCAAGCAGGAACAAAATTAAAATATAAAATTATGGAATATTCACCTGAAAGGTCCGACTCCTCAACTTAATTATTTAACTATAGCACTTTCGGGACTTGTCCCATCATCGGCAGGATTCAAAACTGAATCATGAGTCTCATAAAAGCAGGAACATATATCTGCTCTGTACAGTGGGTTGTCATTGCTGGATTCTGGCTTTATTTCTGTGTCTTGCAGTTAAAAAAGGCAGATAAATTTTTGTACATGGCCTTACTACATTATGCTTCTCTGGGAGAAATTTCAAGGTAGGTTTTGGCATGCAGTGATTGACAGTTCCCTTGTCAGACTTTCACTGCTATTGGAGGTATCAGAGATGAAGTTGTCATTTTACATCACCTGAGAAGCAATCTTCCACTTGAACATTGCCGATTTTAGAAGCAGGGTCAGACTTCTGAGAGACTTGATAGAATGGAAAAACTTTTGTATGTAAACAAAACATCTACCAGTATCATTTGCATTATATAGGCTGATTAAACTTACTGGTTTTCACATAAATGTCCTGAGAAAATAATTCAAGGCATGTAATTGTCCTTGTAGTCGGACACAGTGGTCTAGTGGTTATGTTCCTTGCCTCTGGTTCCAAGGGTTGCAGATTCAAAACCGGCCAGGGTTGATGGATTTTTTTAGGATGGCAAAATCTAAGGAGGGGAGGGATTTTAAGCCATGGGTCTCAAGTTTGAAGATTTTCAGGCTCATAAAAGATCCTTAAGCCTGAATAAAGAGACCTTTAAGGAAAATTTTCCAACCTCCTTCATTCTAGTAATACCTTAGTTGTGTACTAGATGTCTTATCGGGTCAGTATGTTGACCGCATACCATACATGACATCTGTAGGAAAACAAGTATAACTAAATTACCTTCATATAATAAAGGAGAGGTGAAGGTACAATATTGGACTGTTAACACCACTTGTAGATAGATATCTTTTTATATGCAATGTGATAGGTAAGAAAATAATCTTATTGTAAATTATAAATCAGATTTATTAACATTATAGTATTAGTAGTTTAACAAAAATTAGTTCTTCGAGACAAAATCATTAATGAAAGCTACTTTTATAATGACTTTCTAGAAAAATTTGATCAAAGGTTAAATAACCATTGTCATGATTTGAACATTTATAGTACATGTCATATATTTGTGAGAATAAAAATAACAATTGTATTATCCCATTTTTGTGAACATGTGGCTAAGTGAAGCATGGATGAGGCAGCCAGTACTGTTCCACACGAATTAGAGTTTAAAAGAAACAAATGAAGGGTACAGGGAAACAACCAGGTAAGCCACTTTTTTTTTATCAAAATGGAGTTTGAATTGCCATTAGATTCTCCATGAAAAAATATAATTTAGAAGAATGAAACGGTAAAATATACAGTTGGGTTTATTTACCTCCAAAGTTTGGCAAGGAAGTATGGGTGTTTTACAACTATAAGTATGTTTAGCTGTAATATGTATTTATTCATGTCCCTGATAATTCCTTTCACTGTTTCCTTTTCTCTGCTGCAACATGGCAGATCTATTACAGTCAATGGTCAAGAGAAAAAAATTGGCTATTCTATGCCACTTGTGAATATTCAATCATGGAAAAACTGACTGCTAGTGTCATGTTGGCCAATATAACATATGTTCCTGCTAGATCCAATTGCTAACTTGTTTACTCACATATAAGGGGATTCTATCCCAGGAGGCGAGAAAATTGGCAAGTTAGTGTTTGGTTAAGTTAGGATGTACACCACATTACTTTAGCATTCAGTTGTTTGTTAGCGGGTTTTTGTGATAAGTTGGCTATACTGTCTGAGCAATGGCTAATATATAATTTACATTGTAAATGTGGTGATTTTAGGTTAGTTTGAGTTCAACTTCTCACATTTTTTTTTGGGAAATAGACTGTTCAAAACAATTAGAGGAACACTTGTAATAAATTGAATAAGTAATTGTTTTTTAAAGCTGTGATGCTGAAAGTTGGACAATATGTAAATTTAATTATTAATTTTATCATTGGATACAAATTTTAAAGATCCATGGCCTAAATACAGAGAAATTACCTCAAATAACAAATATAGAGAATTTTTTTATTTTGGAAGGCACTGGCCACTTCTAATTGGTAAGCTTCCTGATGTTGCTATAGTGACGAATGTTGATTATTGCCTTGTTTATTGAAGTCTATGACAAAATGAGGCATTTAAATGAGTTTGAAGTATATCATGCTCTACATCTTTTACGACAAGGTCAATCTCTGCGATAAGTGGCTAGAGAGCTTGGGGTTTCTCCTTCCGTGGTGTCCAGGTTACACAACAGGCACAGAGACACAGGTCAGTATTGTAGAAGACGTGGCCAGGGCCGTAAATTTAAAACAAGCCCCCAGGATGACAGATACGTTGTTCTTTCTGCTCTTCGACAGCGTACAAAAACTGCAAAAGACCTGCAGAATGACCTTCATATGGCTTCCAGAATCCGGGTTTCAGACCAAACCTTAAGGAAAGAGAATATTCGTCCAAAAAGGCCCGTTAAAAAACCACGCTTAACAAATGGGCATAAGGCAGCAAGACGTACATATGCTGAAAACCATGGTGATTGGAACCTGAACCAGTGGGAGTCTGTGCTCTTCTTGGACGAATCCAGGTATCGTCTTACACGTTGTGATGGTCGATTGAGGGTGTGGGGACAGCCAGGAGAAAGATTTTCTGCAGAGGCTGTATAGGAAATTGATAGATTCGGAGGAGGTTCCATAATGGTGTGGGCCGGAGTCATGTACAACAATCGTACGGACCTTGTACTTGTTCCCCAGCGACTGAATGCTGTCCCGTATATCGAGCACGTTCTGGAAGAGCATGTAGTACCTGCTGCCATTGGAGTAGGCCCTATATTTCTGTTTATGCAGGATAATGCCAGGGCACATTCTGCGGCTATCACCAGGGATTTCCTGAGGAGGAATGAAATTGAGGTAATGGAGTGGCCAGCGGTCAGCCCAGACCTCAACCCTATTGAACACTTGTGGGATCTTCTAGACAGGAAGGTCAGGAACCGACATCAAACTCTGCAGCAACTTGGAGATGCTCTGAAGGAGGAATGGGAGAATATCCCGCAAGAGGAAATCCAGAACCTTATTGGGAACATGCCACGAAGGTGCCAAAGTGTCATTGAATGTCGTGGAGGCCATACACGATACTAACTCTATATAACGAGTGTTTAACTTTGAAAAATAAGCACAAGATTCAATAGCTTACATAGCGGAATTATTTGAAATGTTAATTGTCAGTGTTATTCATTTGTTTTTACTGACATGAGCAATAAATAAATAACCACAAATAATGTACTTTATTAATTTCATGTTTGTACCTTTATCCAATGAAAAAATATTTGGATATTTATTAGTGTTCCTCTAATTGTTTTGAGCAGTGTATATCAACATATATATGGTAATTATTCACATACATCAACAATAAATTGTGCATTTTTCTGTTTTTTATTTGAATTTGTATAGTGGCATAGAATACCCGAAAAATTTATACCTGAAGTGGGAATCGAATCCTAGACTTTTAACTCTACATGCTTAATCATCTTACCACTAGAGCTTCCCATGCAAGCAGAAATCCATCTCTCTAACTTCTCTATTAATCATGTATTTTCCCACAGCAATGATTCATTACTCATCAAGAAATTAGAGATGCTTCTACATCATAAAGACATTATGATGGAATTTAATATAGCTGAAAGGTACTATTATCAAATTAAGCTGTTTTATAACTTACTTCAATGGCAGATCTATGCTTTCCTTAGCCAGGTTACAAGTAAATTGTGGAATGTATTCTACCAACTTCACATGATGGTAAAACAGGGGTTTTCAAACTTTTCCTGTTGAGGCTCCCTTGTCTCCAAAAATCTAAATTAACTTTTCATGTCAAAAGTGAAATACATAAAAAATACATGTCATTAATACAGGTGATATAGAGCTTTTTAATATTATTAGCCACTGTCAAATCAGTGTGATATTTTACCAGTTGGAATTTAATATAATATCCTAAACTTGTGCTCAACTCAGGGTCACATCAAGGAATGAAATGAGATGAAATCCCCATATTTGAAGAGGTTTGTGATGACGGGTGCCAGCCAAACACAACACACAGTCACAGGGGCAGATGAACAAAATGGAAAAATATGGAGAAATAGTGAAATGGAATTTGTGACAGTGAAAAACCTAACCAAGCTCCATTTAGTCCACCACAAAACCTATATAGAGTGACTGAGACTCAATCTTGAGACCCCAGTGTATTTTTTATTTCTTTTTTAATGATTCTTTAGAGATGACAATATACATGGCGACTTAAATATGTATTTATTTTTCTTGTTCTTTTATTTGTGACATCTATATTATTTTTAATTATTACACTTAATATAATCAGAATTTTGATTGGATGGGAGTTTAATATAATAGATATAATTACAGGATTTTTAAAATGGCCTAACCTTCCAGTGACATGGTCCTGAGGTCAACTAAGCTTCTAACAGAAATGAATATCAGACATATTTTCTGGGGGTAAAAGTAACTGTCATGTATGACTGACATCTTGTACATTGTCTAGGAAGTTGGGAGCCTTAACCCCATACTATCCCAAGGGCCTCCTAAGGGATATACTGGAATCACTTTCATTTTTATAGGCCTTACACTAAAACATTTTAGGACCTTTTTTCTAAGTTTTCACACTTTCCCAGGGAGGCTCGTCGCACAATTTAAAAACCCCTGGTTTAAAAGATTAAGATGGGCAAGTCATGTAACCGGAATGGGTGGCAGTAGAAATTCTTATTACGAAACCCTGGGGAAGAAGCCTATTATAAAGGTATAGGTCAGAAGATAATATTCAGGTATTTCTAAAAGAACCGAATATTGGGGCTTTAGTGAATGTGTCATTGAACCTAGATGTTCCTTAAATCATAGAGTTGGTTTACAAGTATAGTATACCTTATTTAGTTCACTTGGTGAATATAAAACAAAGTATGGAAATTACTTAGGAAATCTAACTGATCATTATAGAAGTAAACTAATATTTCAGTGACTGCTTTTTTTTAAATCTAACATCACTGTCTAAGCTCAGTTATTATCAAGAACAATTTGCTGAATAGTTAAGATTTACATTAATTAGCTTTTTAAGTTCAAATTTTCTTTGCTTTGCCTTTTTAAATTATCACTGTTAAAAAAAAACCTAAGACAGTAGGCTATTTTATGAAACAATGAGTCAACCAGTTGTATTGTACAGACCTAAGAGTGTAGGAAAGAAAATGTAAAACTGTAAATTATCAAGGTTACTGAAGGACAAGAACTAATCAGGAAGAAAGAATATTGCATTAGAAACCTGGGCTGGTTTTAGTAATTAAGGCAAAAATACTCCAATGGTTGGTCTATATTAAAAAAAAAGGATGAAAATAGATGCGTGAAGAAATTATTTATAGGAAATCCAGGAAGACAAAGATTTAGGGTACGTCTTCATAGAAAATTTCTGTACAATCTTAAAATGATCAGAAGGAACTCAGGGTACAGGTTGAAGGAGAAAGATAGGACGGCTTGGACTAAAACTGTTATGGGTTGTAATGTCGCAGAGTAAATAAGTTTTAAGTTCAGATGAATAAACAATTAAATTTCCTAAGTAATTACTAACAATAATTATTACATGGGAATTCTTAAGTGAATCAGTAGCATCTTCCAGAAAATAAAATGTTGTGATTTGTTGGGTTACCATACACTAAATAAACAAACCCAACATTACTAATGTCAAGTATTATAAAGATAAGAAAAAAGTATACATTATGACTGGCTTTCTAGAAATGCTGTACATGAGCGTAAACATTGTTCATAACATTTGACAAAACCTGCATCATCATCATCATAATAAGGATCTCTGATGATGCGTTCACCTTGAGGATCGTAAGTACCAAGCAAAATTAATTTTGCTTTTGCACTAGACGGTTTAAGAGAATCCAATTCTTTCATGTTGTTGTCATCCATTCCAAATATGAAATCAAATTTCTTAAAATCATCTTTTGTAATCTGTCTAACTCTATGGGAGTAATTGATACCATTGTTTTTTAAAACTTTCATCGTACGTCGATCCGGTCCACCACCAACATGCCATGAACCAAGAGCTGCACTATCCACGTTCCAATCTTCTGTTTTACCCATTTGTTTTAAAATATGAAGAAATACTGCTTCTGCCATAGGCGATCTACAAATATTACCCAAGCAAATGAATAAAGCTGATTTCTTTTGCTGTGACATCGTCCGTAGATAACTCTAGGATGCTGGATATGAATTACGAGGACTGAAAACGCTGAAAATATAAAGCCAAGGTCAATGTGAAATAATATAAACATACATAAACAATACAATATTATAAAGATCTGTAAGCGTCAGCTGTTAATTATAAATACCAGTAACTCGTGCTATTATTCTCTCGCCACGGTTGGCATCGCTGGTCGCCTAGCGTCACGAGTTGCATGAGTGCCCTACTGGCACATTATTCGTGTTTATGTAATAGAGTAAAGAACCCCTATTATAATTAATTAGAAGGAAGAAGAGTAATTGTACTCCAGACCGTAAAAAATTGTTGTTTTAACTAGATTTTAGTTATGCTTACATATTATAAATATAGAGGGATTTTACTTTTTAAATTTGTGGTAAAATTATTGATTATGGGGAAACAATTGAAGGTAGAAAACTGTATTCAACAGTGCAATATGGCGGAAAAGAATAACAACGAATTTTGTGAAGAAGATCAACAAAATTTACAGATTTTATATGAAAAGTTTGTTATTTTAAATAAGGATTTGCTGAGATTTGGTGTCAGCATAGTTGATTTGAAAAAAGTGTGTTTCAGGCGCAAGAAACTTGACAATGCAGTCAAGGAACGTCAAAAAAGTGTACGATATTCAGGTGTGATTGTAGCTATTACAATCGTAGGAGTTGTTTTAATCAGCATTTTATTGAAAATAGTGTTTGATTCCTTAATGAAGACTACTCTCGGTACTCGATGTTTATTACCGAATAATTATTTCATTTGGGAAGCAACTAGGCCAGTGACTGATTGTAATATGTGCAAGGATGTCAAAAATATCTTGATTTTTGAAAATATTACCAGAGAAGAATTTAGAAATTATGCTTATTCATCTCGACCAATGCTAGTGAAAGGTGCAGCTTTGCATTGGCCAGCAATGCACACATTTACATACAATTTTTTTAAGGAAATTTACCAGAAAACTGAAGGTGCATTTGAGAGTGTTGAAGAAGAATGTCAAATTTTAACATTCAAGACTGAATTCAAGTCCTTGGAAGATGTATTCTCAATGCCAGAATCTAGAGTTCTGCAGAAGAATAGTGAAAAACCGTGGTATGTTGGATGGTATGTATTATAACTTTGTAGCATAGATACATATAAGTGGGTAATCTCCTAGTATGCGTGAACAAGTTACTTACTCCGGTATATTAACTTATGTTAATTTATGCACTTAGGTTAGTTTGAGTTGTTTTCATTAGGTTGCACTGAATTGAAAGTAGCGAGAGTGCCAGTTTTGGTCAATCAGTGCTGTGCACTCTCCCTGCCAACCCACTCACCAGCTATGCAAACTCAAGGTCATATCAGCGAGCTGACCATACATGCTAAAAAACAACTCATATTTCTGAGACTAATAGTCAGGAAGTTGTAAAGGCACGACAATATAGTTCTTTGTGTTATGGTACAAATTTCTGTTCTTGCACTTATATGTTCTGGTGTGATTTTAAAGTTGTTTCGCATTAAAAATAATGTTTTTGCTCAGTTCATGTAGTATTTAAAAGAACTTTTGCTGTAATATCAGGGGTCCCCATCTAGGGGATATGTGGATGGCGACCACAAGGTGCCCAAGCTGAGCAAAACATTGCTTCCATTTACTTGTGTTCTGCTCCTTACTTTTATCTTTAACCGATCAGCTGAGGTTCATAAACCAACACACACAATTTTCCATCTAACATACTTATGCCACTGATGCACTAAACAGTTTTCAACCATTTATAATAATGTTTGGTACCATTTTAAACATTTTGGAACCATTTTATAAACATTTCTTATGATTTCTAAATACTTATAAATTACGCGAATATTGTGCATCGGATTCTAGAGATGCAGAAATGCTTCATGTAACATCCACTAGGTGGCTCTCAAATCGGAGTTACCAACATTTGAAAATAATTCCAAACCATATTTAGTGTTAGTGTACATAAAATTAGTTTATAGTTTATTAAATAATATGCATGTAAATTGTTTTGTTAGGTTAGGAAATAGGAAGTTGGTTTATGTCCATTTTCTTTTTAGCATTTGAGAATAAATAATATGCATGTAAATTATTTTATTAGGTTAGGAAATGGGAAGTTAGTTTACGTCCATTATTTTAGCATTTGGGAATCTATTCCCAAAGTTGGTAATGCCGACTTCAGAGCCATCTGCCAGAAGCTACATTAACCATTATAGCAACTCGTGCATGCGCACTGCGATTCTGTAGAACATAGAAGGATTCGTGTGCTTCGGCTTCTCAACCTTATCCAACCGATTTGGTATTGACTTTAAGACACACACAATTTTCCATCTAACATTCTTATGCCACTGATGCACTAAACACTTTCCAACCATTTATAATAATGTTTCGTACTATTTTAAACATTTTGCAAACATTTCTTACGATTTTTAAATATTTATAAATCACGCAAATATTGTGAATCGAGTTCTATAGACGTGGAAATGCTTCATGTATCATCTGCTAGGTGGCTCTCAAATTGGAGTTACCAACATTTGAAAATAATTCCAAACCATATTTCAAGAAATTAACTTCATGTTGTTAGATTCCGATGGGATATGTAAAATTAATTTATAGTTCATTAAATCATATGCATGTAATTTGTTTTGTTAGATTAGGAAATGGGAAGTTAGTTTACGTCTATTTTTTATCATTTGTGAATTTTTCCCAATGGTTGGTAACGCCAACTTCAGAGACATCTACCGGAAGCTACATTAACCATTACAGCAACTCCTGCATGTGCACTGCGATTCTGTAGAACTTAGAAAAATTCATGTGTGACGGTTTCTCCACCTTAATCCTTTCTTCCTTTTCTAGTACCAGATCCCACTTTTTACTTTCCTATCCAGTCTCCCTTGACTGACCTCTTGTTTTCTTCTACCTTGATGGTATTAGAGCATTCAAGGCCGAAGGGTTCATGTCTGTCTTTCCTATATCTCTTTCTTTTAACCTCGTGGACACTTACCTTGAATGCCCACATAAGCTGCATGTTCAAATGCAGCCCCATTGCAACTTATAGCATAAGTATACAATAGATTTGTGTAATCAGCTACAGCTGGATTCACATAATGAAGAATGATGATAATAGTTATTTATGTATCAGGGATATTATGTTAATGATTATGCCACAGGTGACAGGACTTACTAAGCCAAAGGCCTCTGGCCCGAGAGTTTGTAAATTGCCCGAGGGACTAATCAAGTAATGCTCATGGTGCACACAATATTTTTATAGTTTAGTTCTGAATAAAATGTAATTTTGAATCATTAATTGTGAATTGAATGCCTAATAAATTGTGGCATAATGTAAATTAGCAGATTTTGTTTTGTCCAATGCCACCAAGTTGTCTTTTATGACATTTCTGGCTTTCTTCCCTTGCATTGGTGGAATTGTAACCCATTTCATAGGTTGGAGCACCTGGAAAGTGGAGATATGTTACCCCGATGATATGATGAGTGATAAATAATGAAGCTCCAGGGAAATCCATAACCTGATTCCAGACCATGTGCAACCACAGCAAAAATTCCTGGGAATTGAACCCGGGACCTCATGAACTGTAGTCAGAAACACTGACCACTAGCACATGAGAAATTAGCAGATATAAGTTCTTAATACCCTAGAGCAGCAGTTTCCAACCTTTTTTGACTCGCAAACCCCTTTGACAACAATCTGAGTTGAGTGAACCACTGACTTTTAAATATACATACAGTAGACATGCATAAAATTTAATTCCAAGGAAAATATTTAATATCCTTAAATTAACTTAACCCTCAATGGTTAAAACCTAAAGTTACTCTAGTTATGGCTTAAAAGTTACACAATGTGTAGGCCTAGATGTAGCGAAATTAAATACATTCCTAACGTTACATAACTGAAAATCAGGCATTCATGGTAAATATTAATTTATTGTGGAAATAATGTGATAAATTCCCAATATTACACATATGTAACAAGGGGCATTATAGGGTTAATTTAATTTTATAATAATTATTATTATTATTATTATTATTATTATTATTATTATTATTATTATTATTATTGGGGCACGCCGTAGCGTAGTGGTTAAGGCACTGAGCTATAAGCCAGAGGGTCGATGGTTCAAGTCCCGTTGGGGTCAGGATTTTTAAACTGACCCAAACTCTCTGGTGGCACTATGGCCCTGGGGTCGACTCAGCCTCTAACGGAAATGAGTGCCAGACACTTGTTCTGGGGGTAAAGGCGGCCATCACGCAGGGCTGACAACCCAGCTGACATGAAGTGCCGATTGTGTAGAAAAAAAGTGGGAGCCTTAACCTCCTACTACCCCAAGGACCTCCAGGCCTGTTGTGGGATCACTTTACTTTATTATTATTATTATTATTATTATTATTATTATTACTATTATGGCAATGCCAGAGAAATGAAGGAAACAATAATAGACCTAATCTCGAAACTCGCCTTTAAGAAAAAGTTTTGGCAAATCCCTTGAAATATTTTGCGAACCACAGGTTGGGAAACTATGCCCTAGAGAATAATGTAGTACATATAAAACTGAACCATTAGTTTCAAATAATATCTTATTTTTCAGGAGTAATTGCCATCCAGAAGTGTTGTCTATTATGCGTGAGCATTATAGTATTCCACATTTTTTACCAGAAGATGCAGAGCATGCTAATATGGATTACATCTTCATAGGTTATGAGCAAGGTGCTGTAATGCATGTAAGTACAGAACATTGATTTAACTTTTATAGGAATTAATCACTATGAAGTTATGTAGATAGGAAATAACACTATGAGGTTTTTTAATATTGTTTATTTTTTATTTCACTTACCTCATACTTCATAACTCCTCGCAAACCCAGGGTTTCGTCACATCATTTGTGACATTCTCAATGCTGTGTCACGTTCACAACTGACGTCCAACGGCCTTCTATCCTGCAGACTGACCTCCGTGCCATCTGATGGCTGACCGATGAACTTCCAAATCAGTCCCCTCTCCTTATAACCGGGTATTGCAGATTCTGCAATAGCTGCACATGTCTGGTCAGAAAAACATAGAATATAAACCAAAACAAAATTACTTAAACAATTGGAAAAACCGAAGGAACTCACAATTTGGGAAAAAATTTACATATGCAAGAATGAAAATACAACTATGAATTTTGAAATACCCGGTTATAAGGAGAGGGGACTGATTTGGAAGTTCGTCGGTCAGCCATCAGATGGCGCGGAGGTCAGTCTACAGGATAGAAGGCCGTTGGACGTCAGTTGTGAACGTGACACAGCATTGAGAATGTCACAAATGATGTGACGAAACCCTGGGTTTGCAAGGAGTTATGAAGTATGAGGTGAGTGAAATAAAAAATAAACAATAATCACTATGAGGTTTAATTTATGGTAAAATTAAATGTTTCCTACCTCTCCTCATATAAATCTTCTAAGTAGATCGCGATTTTGAGACCATAACGGTCTCATCTTCAGTACAATCTTGGCGACTAATGTTATGTCAATCGGAAGAAACTCTTCTTCTTCCCTCTGTTGGTGGACCGATGAACCTCTGGATCAGGTCAAAATTTGCGGGAATTTCGAAGTTCATAAGTTTTCCTTTGTTTTTCTGAATGTGGATCTTTTCCCAAATCGTGAGTTCCTTTTGTTTGTCTATTTGTTTAATTAGACTGGCTTTTGATTCAATTAAATGTTTATCGGACCAAGCATGAACAGCTACTGCTGACTTTTCCACTTCTCCATTTTTTATGTTTCTAAGATGTTCTTTCACCCTTGTTTTCAAATTTCTTTCTGTTTTTCCAATATAAATTTTGTCACAATCCCTGCATTTGATCTGATAAATTCCTGATTTGTTTTCATTTTCAATTCTCTCATTTTTATTGGTTTTAATTATCCTATTAAGGCTGTATTCATTCTTTGGTGCTATTCTTATATTAAACTTTTTTAAATTTTTTTTTTTAATTTATGGTGTTTCAATGGCGACATAACATCAGTTGCCAAGATTGTACTAAAGATGAGACCGTTATGGTCTCGAAATCGCGATCTACTTAGAAAATTTATATGAGGAGAGGTAAGAAACATTTAATTTGAAAAGAATATTAAGTTAGTCCTTGTGAACAAGCAGTTACCATGCTCACCTCTGATTCTGAATTTTGCAGATTCAAATGGCTCAAGTTGGTGAGTTTGTAAGAGCATAACATTTCTGAGCACATTTTTTTTTCAGAAGAGAAGTAAAGCTGTGGGTCCTGTGTTGTAGACTTACGGCACATAAAAGATCCTCAAGCCTGAAATAAGGGGCCTCTGAGCAAATTGTCTTACTTCTTTCACCCTTAGATTTGAATTGGATAAATTTTTACTTGTGTTCTATAGAGTGCAGCGGACAGGGCATGTCTTCCATGAATTGGAAATAAAAGAAGGGGGCAAACATTTTTGCAAGAAAACCAGAGGGAAAGTATACAGTAGATATGTCAAGAATGAAGTTTAAGAATTACATTAACCATGGTTTAAGGGAGGTGATGGTGGGTGTGTATAATAGCCAAAATTTACTTATGCAATTGAAGACAATTTTAATGCATGGAATGTTGGTAGAATTTTATTATAATAATGTTTAGGCCCTGTAAATAATAATTGTTGATGTATTTTTTATATTTGTAAATTTCCAGAAGAATTGGAACTATTTCTTACGTTGTAACTGTTGGCCATTTTGAATTTTCATAGAATAACCACAAAACAATTTAAATGCAATGAATATTTGTAGATTTAATATAAAGTGTTTTTATCCCTAAAATAATTTAAAAGCTAATCTAACATAATTTAAGTATTCATAGTTATTTGAGTCATAATATGGGTTGAAAATGGGAGGAATGTTTCCTTTTGAAAACTGCAGTTCCCATGTTTAAGAAAACAAACTATGAGATAAGAGCAATAATCCAACTATAGGTATCTGCTCTAAACTTTGTTAGTGCTATATTTCATGGAAACCTGTTTGTTTTGTTTCTTGTATATGTTTGGATTTCATAATTATATATCATTCAATACATTAATTAATTGTATTATATAAATAACTCTCAGTTTTGATTTATGAAGGTAAAGTGATTCCACTATAGTCTTGGGAGGCCTTTGGGGTAGTGGCATGTTGAAGCTCTTATCTTTCTAGACAATGGGCAAGATATGTCCGCCGTGTTGTTGGATCTGCCTGATGGCCGCATTTGTGCCCAGAACATGCATCTAGTACTCACTTCCATTAGGATCTGAGTCGACCCCAGATCCACAATTCCACCAGAAGATCTGGTCCAGCTAAAATTCTTGACCATATTGAGACTTGAACCCACGACTTTCCTGTTTGTACCAAGTTTTCTTATACAACTATTCTATGGTGTGATCCATTAAAATTGTTTCAGTTCATGAATATGATATTTTATTTAGGTAGAATATTGTTATTACCTCATATTGTTCTTCTTTTTTGACTATAAACTAGCTTCAGAACATAGTTTTTGTTCCATCCTCAGTATCGTCACGACCGTTGTTCTGTCATCTTCAAGATGTCACAGAAGTAGACAATTATCCAGCCAGTGTAAGGGTGACATGTGGTCAGCATGTGAGGTCCACCCAGCTGTTCTAACTGGTTTTCTCAACCTGGAGCTGCTAATTATTGTAGCTCTCCAAATTCCTCACAGTGCTGGGTAGGCACGGTCCCATATTTCCCGAAATTCCATGAGAAAATTTCTTCCCCCATGAAGACTCAAATCAGCGCAGGTCTCATAGCCCTGCACCAAGGCATCTTGTCTTAATCACTTGGCTAAGGCGTGGGACAAAAGCCTTCATCTATTTCAGTAAATTCCAACTCTCTTCTTCCAACATTTCCATCCATTCAACTCTATCTTTAAGAATTGTTCCCATTTATGTAAAATCTTCTAATAAATTAAATTGTTGGCCTTCAATAGTGATTTATTGTTGAGTTATAAATGGATTGCTTGGTGTCAGAATCATGGCTTTGATTAAAAGTTGATAATTTGCTTTATTGTTTAGATTGACTACATCAGCAGGCTGATGTGGCAGGCACAGCTACGAGGGCACAAGACCTGGAAACTTGTTCCTCCACCAGATTGTGATCACGTGTGTACTGGATTCAGTTTCAGAGTTGAACCTGGTGATATAGGTAAGTCTGTTTTAATCTATATTATACTTCACATATGCCAAAATTTTAGAAATTAAAAATTATATATATGATTAAGAAAGTTTTCTTGGGTTTTTCTGCATCATGGATTCAAGTTCGGCCTCTGGCCACTGATTCAGACATTTTGGCATGATCCCACATGGCACAAGAAAACCACAGTTGGGCAACATGGAGTATAGTCAATGCTTGGATGGGTGTACGGCTTCCGAAATGGACCACACTGAAAACTGAAGGTGTTTAACTACATAAGAACTAAACCTTGGATGGTGTACGGCTTCGGAAACAGACCACAGCGAAAACTCTGTGTGTCTAATTATATAAGACCTAAACCTGTAACTTTAACTTATCATTCCTTGAAAATGGCATGTGGGATAATGCCGAAACGTCGGAATCAGTGGCCAGAGGCCAAACTTGAATCCATGTTGCGGAAAACTCAAGAAAACTTTCTTAATCATACTTATATCCGTGAAAATCTGCAATATAATATATATATATATATATATATATACCCTCAGGGGTCCTCACCTAGGGGATATGTGGATGGCGACCACAAGGTGCCCAAGCTGAGCAAAACATTTCTTCCACTTACTTGTGTTTTGCACTCTTTTAACTTTACTTCTAACCTCTCTTGATTAACTCTTGTTTTTCGACCCCGATGCTATTAGGGCATCCAAGGGCTAGGGAGTCATTCCTTTCTTCCATTTCTTCTTTCCTTTATTTTCTTTTCTTCTTCAGAAAAGCCTGACCAGAGGCTATAAGATGGCAGCCCCATCACTGGTCTTGCCTTCCTTTGGCCAGCAACCAATCGAAGGGACTATTATTATGCTTTCAAGTCTTATACGAGAATTTCCCAGAAATTTTCTATAGGATCGTAACAGGCCTTGGCCTAATACTTGGAAGGAAGAAGAAGATATATATATATAATTTATACTTCCAAAATAATTGGTTTTAACTTGTACACAGATCTGATCATCAATCATTATTTTATTTATTTATTTAGCAGGTTCCACAATGTTTCACATCATCTTCCTGTCCAATTAATCTATTCTCATTCTCTTCCACGTCTCTCTTGTTGTCATTCCAATGCCCATTGTCCAATTCTTTTTTTCTCTCATGCTGCTCAAAACACCATCAATCCACATTATTTTTGGCCGTCTTTTTCTTCTATCAAGTGGGACTCATTCTAGTATTCTTCTTAGGAATCAGTCTTCTGTCATTCTTTTTATGTGATCATACCATTTGAATTGTGTGTTTTTTATGAAATCCACAATGGAATGTACAAGGGATTGCAAATAAACTGGGGAAATAATGAATAATAAATGAACATATAACAATATTAACAGAAACAAAGAAATGGGGAAATGGATTAAAAACTCAAGGACCATACTTGCATCTGTACAGTGGAGTTCCAAAAGGAAAACATGCACAAAAAGGAGTATCAATTATGGTTAAGAAGAAATTTCAGAGGTATATAACAAATTGGGAAGCAGTTGATGAAAATATAATAAAGATGATTATAAATTTGTTCAACAGAAAATTGATTATTTTTGGGAGTGTACGTCATAAGTGATGATACAAAGCAAGGAAGAATTTTGTACCAAACTAGCTAATACCTGGCGTGCGCTGTTATGCCTAAATAAATGAAATGTGTTTTTGTGTTTAGTTGATTAAGTAAAAATAAAAATGTTGCCTGGAAATCTACTTATCTCTATCTTCTTGGTATCAATGTGCTAAAAGACAAAAATGGTTATTGTGAGTTATCTGTAAAAGATAGACTATGCTGTCATAGACTTTTTTGTAGAATTTTTTGAAATATTGAATTATGTGTATATTAATTTGGTGTATTTGTTATGGTTCAGACAGCATAAGCCATTTAAGTGTCCAAAAAGCGACTTTTTTAGTGCACTGATGCCCTTTTTTTTTTAACTGTGGCCATATAGTACGTAGGATAAAATGTGAATTGTCCCAGAAAAATTCTCTAATTGATGGGAAAAAACCCCATTCAAATCGGTCAAGAAGTTTTTGTCCATAAAAGACAGACGGACAAACAGACTCACTCACATTTTTATATACAAAGATTTAATAATATAATGGCTGATATTGGGAATACTAGAGAAATAACTACAGCAGGAGATTTCAATGGTAGGACTGGAAAACATGCTAAGAGTCAAGTTGTGGGGCCATTTGGTGAATCACAATTTTAAAATGAAATGCTGGACGGAAAATTTTCTATAGGATCATAACAGGCCTTGGCCTAATACTTGGAAGGAAGAAGAAAGAAGAAGACTATTTTAAACCATCTTAATTCCTTCCCTTGCATTCCCATTGATTTAGTTCTGTTAACTGATATTGCTTTATTTAGGGATTAAGTGGGGTGATGGGTGAAATTTCTATTTTCTACAGTTTTTAAGCTACATACTTGATTTTTTGTACACACATTCATGCCATAATAAGTAATATTATATTAAAGTTTCATCCTTCTAGGCTTAAAGGTTTTTGAGTTATTGAAAGAAATCCATTTAAATTTTTAATAAGTCCCTTAATTTTTTTCTACACTACCACTGACTTATTTAGAATAACATTATGCATTAACTTTTCTATATCATTATAATCCATCCATCCATAGTAATTCTGCCCGAGGGCAGGTCCTTCACTGTAATCATAGCATTTTCATGCTATGCTTGCAGCTTTACTAGGGAATTGTGTAGGTGTGTGGTAGCTTCCCATTACTTTCCACACCGGTGAAGGATGATGATGATGATGATAATGATAAGGATGATGATGGCCATATGATCTCGGGGACCGTTTGGGCCTTAAAGTTTTCCTGACATTTGTCTTACAAGTGAGGAAAAACCTCACCCAGAAAAACTGCCCCAACTGGGGATTGAACCCGGGTCTGCTGCATGACAAGGCAGCATGCTACCTCAAGACCATAGTGGTGGACATCATTATAATAAAGGAAGAAAAAAATATATACATCCTCTGCATATGAAAATTTTTGTTTTTTTAAAATTATTACACATATTTTATTTTTTATTTAAAAAGCTATCAGCATTGTTTCAAAATCCATGCATAGAATTATTAGCCATAGTGTGTGAGACATGCAGCTAAAATTTTGTGCTCCTATCATTAAATTTGTCAATGCTATTTTGATTTAATGTATTGACATGCAATGAAAATAAAAGTGTGGAAAAGCCAATTTGAAAGTTTGCATGCAGTTAAATTAGAATGTAGCATACATGCCCTCCTACAGTCATTAGGGAGACTTACAAGTGCCATAGGACACTGAAACTTCGCCAACTTATACTTTAAGGTACGTAGTATTTTTTAATACAAAAAAAATGCTAAATTTAACCGAAAATTTCACCCATCACCCCCCTTAATACATAATTAGAGTTGTATTTTAATGCACCTCATATTTCTTGAAATTAATAATTAATACATAACTTATGTGTATTGCAGTTTTGGTAGACACTCGACAGTGGTACCATGATACGCACATAGATGCTGGAGAATTGAGTCTGACAGTCAGTTCAGAGTATGGATAATTACTCTATCTAGTCAAGTTTGGTTTATTCTCCTTCAAAAAAGTCATAAGTTTGCACATCGCATGCTTTCAGTGAAACCAAAGCTAAAATTGATCATTATCTTGAAACATATTTATATCAGTCATTTGCTTAAGTAATTTTTTGAGAGTTTTTTTTATCAAAATATGGTTTTTGTAAAACACATATTTATTTTTTACTCTCATTTAATTTATAATGCAAAATAATTTTTATGGCTGCAGTATGAAATTTTCATATATTAATGTCGGCCATAAATTTATTTATGCAGCCAGCTGATAGGCTAAGGGCCTTCTAGGCCTATTGCACCATGTAATTTATTTATTTATGGTTCTTAAAGAAATGCACAATTATAAAATTATTGCTAGTCAGTGAAATTTTCTAAGTCACAGATTTTATTTACACAATTACCTTTCACTAATTAGTTGTAATTTATATAAAGTGTGATTAACAGGTTTCTTGTATTTTTCTCATTATGAATCTGTTTATTTTTCCTTCAAATTGAATATCTTATGACATATTTATACACTGTGTCCCTCTTAAGTACCAATAAATTAATTTTTATAATTGGAAATGTATATGCCAAAGAGAAAAATGTTCTTCTTGCCAAAATATAACTTCAGTTATCTCTATACCTTTATTATAAAAATACTAGGAAACTAATAGACAACCCATCTTCCAAAGTGGAAGATTATTGCAGTGTGTAGTCTAGGTGTTTATTGGAACTTCAATGTGAGAGGATATTTATATGATTGTAAATTAATATTAATACAGTAAATTTTCTGACCATGGTTCAAAGTTTTCATCTGTTTAGGTGCCTGGTTCTTTTTCACCCTTTTGATTTTTTTCATATCTATTAGAGATCTAATAAAGGAGAGGATTTGACAATGATGAGCCCTTGAATATTAAAATGAGCCATGCCCATCTTGGTCCATTTACAAGTGAGCACATTTACTGGTATAATTTTATATTTTTAGATAGATCATTGGTTACTTAATGTAATGTTAAAAGATTCTGGGCTGTGTGCCCGTGGTCTATAATTGGTGTTTCTTCCAGACGTTTTTCCCTCAACTGCAGAGGGCATCTTCAGTGGCTAGTGCTTCTAGATGGTGTTGCCTTTTCGTAGACTCGACTGTGAAATGATTAATGTCTTTGATATTTTCCGATTCCTAACAGCCAATTTTGTCGGTCCGTCCAAAAAGTATATTTAAGAGTCTACTAAAAAAATATAATATTTGTTCTATATATATATATATATATATATACATATACCATTATGGTATATGATATAAACCAGTATATAGAAGAAAATATGGTTTTCTCAAAATGTGACATAATGGACATGGCCCATTTTAATACTCAACTGCTGATATTTGGAAAAATCAGAATATCCTCTAACATAAATTGCCTTGAGGCAGCAGAGTGAGGTAAGGTTTTATGTTTTGGTGAGAAGGTATAAATCTAGTCACATTTGGTAGTGTGGATCTTGCAGTTTATGTAAACATTATATTATTTTTGGTCTGGACATCTTACCTCAATATTAATGTTGATTTGTTCTTGGACATGTTTCAAAACAATTCTCTGTTTTATCTTCAGCTTTCCCAGACTGGTTTTATTTATGTTGCATTATGTTGCACCACCTGGATGTCGATGTCAGCTCCATCCTGTGGTTGGCCAAAGAACCTCCAAACAAGGTCACCCTCATCGGAATATCAAAATTCATAACTCTGTTTCTGTTCTTCTGAATATAAATTTTTTCCCAAATAGTCAGCTCGTTTGTATTTTCTAACTGTTTTAATAATTTAGTGTCTGAATTAATATTATGTTTTTCAGACCAAACATGAGCAGCAACTGCAGATTTTTCAATTTCTCCATTTTTAATATTTCTTATGTGTTCTTTGGTTCTAATTTTAGGTTTCTTTTTGTTTTCCCTATATATATCTTTTCACAACCCATGCATTCAATTTGATATATTCCTGACTTTTATTTTTATCAGTTTTTTCATTTTGTTGGTTTTTATTAGTTTATTTAAACTGTAGTTATTTTTTGGTGCTAATTTAATATTAAACTTCTCAAATATATTTTGAAATTTATTATGTACCCAGGGGTGATATGTGAATCCTATATTTTTTCATAGGTGGTTCTTCTTTTCAAGATTACTTCTGTTTATCATTTTTTGTTTTTTATACTTTTCTATCCTTTTATGTACCATTTTTTCATCAAACCCATTTTCTCTTGCTACTTTGATTATGTGTTTTTTCTCATGTTTGAAATCTTCTTCGTTTAAGGGTAAGTTTACCAATCTATGAGTTAAACTATTAAATGCTGCTAATTTATGTCCAATTGGATTGAACCCTGTTGATTTTATAAAATTTTCCGTATGAGTTTCTTTTCTATGAATCCTGAATTCAATTTTTCTTTTTTCTTCGTTTCTGACCAATTTAAGATCCAAAAAAGGTATTTGTTTATTGTCTTCTATTTCTTTGGTGAATTTAATGTTTGTGAAAAGATATATATAGGGAAAACAAAAAGAAACCTAAAAATTAGAACCAAAGAACACATAAGAAATATTAAAAATGGAGAAATTGAAAAATCTGCAGTTGCTGCTCATGTTTGGTCTGAAAAACATAATATTAATTCAGACACTAAATTATTAAAACAGTTAGAAAATACAAACGAGCTGACTATTTGGAAAAAATTTATATTCAGAAGAACAGAAACAGAGTTATGAATTTTGATATTCCGATGGAGGGTGACCTTGTTTGGAGGTTCTTTGGCCAACCACAGGATGGAGCTGACATCGACATCCAGGTGGTGCAACATAATGCAACATAAATAAAACCAGTCTGGGAAAGCTGAAGATAAAACAGAGAATTGTTTTGAAACATGTCCAAGAACAAATCAACATTAATATTGAGGTAAGATGTCCAGACCAAAAATAATATAATTAAAATAACCTCAAAATATAACTTCCTAAAATTAAATATTATGTAAACATGTTTTCCTACTACAGCCATTTATCAACAAAATGATACTCCTCCTCACTTTGCACTGGGGTATTCATAAGATTCTTATTGACAGTATGTTCATACAATCGCTTGACTACCAAAAGACACTAGATCCTACACTTTTGAAGTTTTTTCCTATGGGATTTATCAGGAATCAAATGTATAAACAACTAGTGATTGACCTTGATGATTTGAAGATCAGAATCCACCTTGTTATTGAAATGCTGGATAGAGCTCACATATGCATGCCACAAATGGCAGTCTTAATGAATTACAAACTTTTTTGATATTAGAAAATGTTAGTTTCAATAAATAAGTTTTCCATTTGATATATGATATTTTATTTGTCTTTTAAGAGGGACGCAGTGTATATTGGGTCATTTTGGAGGTGAAAAGATATCTCTTTTGTGTCAAAAGCTATAATTTTATCTAGTATTAATTTTGATTTTCATATAATAATTTCAAAATTATATTCTTATACAGAGTGTTAATAAATATATGTTAAAGTTTTTTGTGATAAGTAGGTAGATACTTTGAAATCATATTTTGTTCATAAACCCTGTCTGGAAGCATTTTGTTTATGTGGTGTGATGACAAATAATGAGAGAAATGATTATAAACCTGGAAGAATTAAAATGTGTAAACTTCTGGCTGCCCAAAAAGTCAAAATCATGATGGAGAATTGCCTTCCCTCCACCAAGGTCAAAAAATTATGTATTTAAGTTTAAATTAATTTGGGTTTTGAAATACAAGGACATGGGCAGTACAGGTCATAAAAAATAGGAAGTAAAAAAAATTGAAATAAAAAACAGAGAAATATTAAATATAAAGGGAAAATTAATACTAAAGCTTTTAAAAATGGCATCTGTCAACTTTGATACATTTTCTGCAGAGCCTGGTTATGTGATGTTGAATTCTTGGAAAGATTCCTATCACATCCCAGAAGATTTTAGCAGCTACTTATGCAGAGTTTAATTAAATTCTCATTATAGACTTTGAGAATGTGTTGTGGGGACCAAGATGGTTACATTTAGGGTAGGAATTCATGTCCAGAAACATACCATTTTCCTGCTACATGCAAAATCAGCAACACGCTTGCTCTCTCTGGTGCCTGCTGCTTGTTGTCTTGGTCCACAAGAAGGGCTTGATGTGATGATCACCTACATCACGTTCTGGTACACACAATCACCAATGTTTGGTCCTACAACATCCACTGCAGCCATAACCTGTACCAGTAGGTCTTCCTCAGATGCCACAGGGGTCTTGTAAATCAGAGATTTCATGTGACACCACAGGTAGTAGTCTAGCAGGGTCAAATTGGGAGAACATGCAGGGTCTTCGGTGCCGAAAATGTGGGAGAGTTGAACATGTGTTGTGGAATTTTGCATGTAGCAGGAAAATGGTAAGTTTCCGGACATGAGTTCATGTGTTAAACATAACCACTACACGTCCTCAAAGTCTATAATGGGAATTTAGTTACACTCTGTATATGTGTTGTGTTTTCATGAGCCCCAAGCGAAAGAATGCTTTTAACAAGTGAATAGCTCTAACTAATGAACGTGATATCTACAGTTAGTCTTGGAGCCTACACATTTTTTCCCTAAGCATTGCACAACCATTTGTTCATAAACAAAATGTTTCTAGACATGGGTTCGTAAACAAGATATGATCACATGGGACCTATCTACCTATCGCAAAGCATTTTTGGCACATCACTAATATAATGCACTGTATTTCAGCTCTAAGTACCTAAGTCTACTTATTAATAGTTTTTTTTTCTTGTGAGTTGAGGATGCAATATAAAAAGTGTTACAAGAAATTGTTAGAATCAGAATAAAACATTTAATTATGAAATCTGTACCTCAGAAATGATAAGTCAATTTTTTCAGTTTTAAGAACAAATAAATTATAATGTTTATTTTTTCTGGAGCTTACAAATTTTTCAACATTTTCAATCTAGCTGAATTAAATTTTGCATTTTATTATTTGGTAAATTGAAAATTAGCTGAAATACTTAACACACATACAGTGTCTTCTTCATCTTGTCTCATATCCCTGTTCTGGAGGTCTAGTTTTGGATAAAAGCCTCCATTTCACCCATTCCAAATATCCTCTTTAATCATTTCCATCCATTTAACTCCTCTTTTGTTGACATTCTTCTTAACTTGTTCTTTCCATCTACATCTCAACTGACCTGTCTCTTTCCACCAAATCTAAATTCCAGTGTTTATCTTGGTATCCTTCAAATATTCATTCTTTTAACATGGCTTCCTCAAGATATCATCATGACCCTTGTATGTACTCAGTTTGTCTCTTTGAATAATTATGTATTTCTGTATTTAAGATAGAAATAAGTATATTATTTTTATAATTTATCATCAGCAGCACAATCTCAACTGCCCTTGAACTCTCTTCCAGGCTTCTCTATCCCTGACAACTTCCTCAGGTTCTCCTCAATTTCTCCATCCATTGTAGTCTGTCTACCCACACTCCTTTTAACTTCAGATTTACTCTCATAACTTTACTAGGAATCTCATGTTCACCTATTCTTTCCTACCTATCACAATCTTGAAACTTTAATTAATATGACCGTTTATAATATATCACAACATTATAAATTAAACTGAAAGAGTAGACTTGCTGTAATATATTTCTGAGATACAGAAATAGTTCCTCATTGAATATAACTTTTTTTCTAATTTATAATTGATTTCGCAAAAATGTGTTTATATCTCACCTCATAAACTTGTGTGTTTTCACAATTCTAGTATCAAAAGTCATTTACCTTCATCTTCAGTCAAATTCCAACTCTTTTTGTCTAGCATTTGACTGAAGATGAAGGTGAATGACTTTAGAAACAGGTGTCATGAAAACACTGAACTTTATGAGGTGAGAATTTTCTTCAACTCATTTATAAATTGAAAATACCTCATAGTGTTACTTCTCACTTTAATTTTGTTTTTGAATGCAATTTTGTCTAATTTGGATAAACAGCTGTACCATTTATCGAGTTTTATCATTTGTGTATATATATACAGAGTGGAAGTAATATAAGTACACAAACTTTAAGTATGTGTTCATTGGGTGGAATACGAAAAAAAAAAAAAAAAAGTTTTAGTAACTTTTGGTGTCAAATAAATACATTTTCTTTAAAAAATGATTTCTCTCCAAAACTGTAATGCGGGGCACGCCATAGCATAATGGTTAAGGCAGTGCGCTACAAACCTTCCGGTCAAGGGTTTGTGGGGTCAGGATTTTTAAACTGACCCAAATCTTCTGATGGCACCATGGCCCTGGGGTCGACTCAGCCTCTTAACTGAAATGAGTGCCTGACGCTTGTTCTGGGGGTAAAGGCGGCCGTCATGCAGGGCTGATAACCCAGCTGACATCAAGTGCCGATTGTCTAGAAAAAGTAGGAGTCTTAGGGTCGCATGTTTGGACGCATTAGACAGTAAAATGCCTTCTCTGCTGAGCAAGTTGTATGCTAATACGATTTTGCTTACTCAGAAATCTGTTCATGCGATAATAATTGGTTAAATTTGTAAAGCTACCTGCCGAGGTACCTTACATGAGCAACTCAAATTAAAATCCCGAAGGGAACCGAACGGGAACCGATGGTAATCGATGTACTTTGCTGCTTTATCCAACATTTATCCAAGATGTCGGACCTTGAAGACTTCGATCATGTTTTCGGTATACACGGAGAAGAGGAATTTGATAGAGTCTACCAAAGAATTCAACTGGAAGAACAGGAGATCGGCGTAATATTGCGTGTCGCAGACGTGTTTGTATACGGTATTATTTGCGGGATGCAAGCATAAATGCATTCCTGTATAGCAGACGAAAATAACGGAAGTGGTTTTATCGCTGAGAATTCTGGGTAATTCGTTGCCAATATTACGAAAACGTCGACACTCGTGCATGACCGGTAAGTCGGCCGTTAATTCGTTCTCAGCAATTGCTCACGGCGAAGCAGCTCACTAGTGATTGGAAGTAATTTGAGAGAGAGTAATGTTCTAACATACGACCCTTAACCTCCTACTATCCCAAGGGTCTCCTATGGTCTGTAGTGGGATTACTTTACCTTTTTACCAAAACTTTAATTGCTGCCTAACTTGATAAATATTTGCCGTACAGGTCTAATATATACAGGAATGTTTTGTTCCTATGCAATTTTGCAATAAAATTAATAATTTTTGTGCAAATTAAGTTAAAACTTCCGACATTTTGGAATAAAAAAAAAACTAAAGATATTGCAATGTCAAACTGCAAATTAGAGGTGGTCTTGCAATCATTGATCGTAGAATAGCTGTTTATGTTTTATTGCAAGAACCACCTGAATCTTTTTGTGCTCTGTTGCAGTTTTCAGAAAGTTTGGTCTTAACTATTTCATTAGCCATGGGGTTAATCACAAAATGAAAGAGAGATGTGTTCCTTTTATTGTAATTTAACACCTCGTTGAATTAGTGCACTTATGTCACTTCCACTGTGTACAGTTTAAACATTAAGATAAGTATGTTAAAAATTCCCATTTGATATTTTTTTTAAATTTAAATTACAAACTTATTTTCTGTTATTAAAAATATAGCAGTTACTGAATACAATTATGATTAAAATTACATGGTATGATTCTGCAAGGTGCTATAATATTGTCACATGCAGCAGTGGCATTGGAACTTCTAGAATTTCTTTAATTTAACTTCATAGCAGTTTACACAAAAATTTCCTTCTTTTTCAATGGACAGACCAATAAGGACCTTCACCTCCTCCAGACATCCATCCCTCTCTATACAAAACTTTTATCAGTTGTTTATTTTACATTTTTTAAGGTTTTTGCGTACACAATCCCACCATCTGCTCTTTGGTCTTCTAGTTTAATCTGATTCCATGAGATTGAAAGCAGATCTGTTTCACCTTTCTATTATTTGGTATTCTATTAATAATGCCAATCCATCTCAAACATCCAAGCCTAATAATATTTGAGACAATATCGAGATCTCCCATTAATTATATTAATTCTTTATTATGTCTGAGTGTATAATTTTTCTCTTCAAATATAATTTGTCCTTCAGTGAGAAGTATTAAATTAATGATAAAAACATCATTATTATATCTTCTCCAGATGTTATCTACACAAAATTCTCCTTTCAAAAATATTTAATCGATTCAAGATATAAGAATCAAATACCCAAGTTTCAGAACCATGAGTAACAATATTGGTCTAATCAATGTTTTGTATATCTTGATTTTGGTACATCTAAGAATAGACGCTCTTTAATATGGGAAGAAGAGCAAGTTTTTTGAGTTTTCAAATTCTTTGGTCTATCACATCACCTTCTTACATTAATTTTCCATCTATATATTAATTTAATGACCCTTTCTTTCTCCATTTTCCATACATATCCATACCATCCTTCTTCCCTCTCTATGTAGTTAAT
Source organism: Diploptera punctata (assembly GCA_030220185.1). NCBI lineage: Eukaryota > Metazoa > Arthropoda > Insecta > Blattodea > Blaberidae > Diploptera > Diploptera punctata. The sequence goes on along the minus strand of JASPKZ010005677.1, from coordinate 87,887 downwards.
ATCTTCTGCATTTTCCATTTTATTCTTATCTCTGTATTCTTTATTATTTCCATTATTGATTTTTTTGGATCTTATAAAATCCATTTCAATAATTCATTGTCCAAATGTCTTAGCCATATATCACTATGCTATGTAATAACATCTTTTTGGTTTTGTTGAGAATGTTTCTACTCCATATGACAGAGTTCACCATACCAATGACTTTATCTATCTATCTTTCTTTCTTTCTTCCTTCCTTTTTTTTTTCTCCAATTTCGGTTATCTAATGTTTTTATTGTTTTCCTTCTCTATTTTCAAATATACTTTGTTACTTTTGGCAGACCCTATGATAAATAAATAAATTGTTCTGAATGAGAAACTTTAGTAAGAAATGTTAATATACTGGGATGTATCAACGCTGGGCAATGAAAACCTTATAACTCCAAGAAGCTTGGAAAAAGCATGTAAATTGTACCCAGTTAAAACATATTGACACATCTGCACAAAAGCTGTAACTCCTTTCAACAGTAAAAAGAAATTTCATTCCATCAGTTCATGTGTAATTTTTCTTTCTTTTTTTTTTTTTTTTTCTAAATTTTGTGTAATTGGATTTATGACATTTCCATTGCCCACTGATGATATGTCAGCTCATGTGAAGCATGATCAGTGTTTAAAAATAAGAATTACTTTAGTATAATATGCTAGATTTATTATTGTATCCATTTAGTTTTTCTATTATTTAGCAGGCAGTATATAATATGGTACTTGAGTATACCTTTGGCTATATAAATAATTACTGTCTTAAAATTGTACAAATCACCAATCAACTCTTCAAATAGTGTAACTATGCAATGCAATGGAATCATGTCATCAGCTACGGCTGGAAACATGTAATGAAGAATTAAGAAAATTGTACAAAGTATTTTTTGTAAAAACAGTTTATTTTGGGGTAAAGACAGTTAATTTCTGGTAGCTAATTTGAAAGACTGTCACAGTATTAAGATGCAAAGTAAAATATGCATTTATTCAAACTATAAGTTATGTAATCAGGGAACACAAATTTTAATTCAGTGTTCTACATAGCAGTGTAGACTGAGAGCTTTCAGAATTAACTGTCATGAAAATAACTTTGTTTACCTTATTATTTGGTATTGTATGATATTCTACAGTGCATTCCAGATGTGTTGGGAATGCAAGTAACAGAGATATACAGCATGATTCACAAACTACCAAACTAATTTTGACAAATTTTCTGGAATTTTAATAGAGAGTAAAATAATATAATGTAATATATTATATACACCAAAGATGGCACTGATGTATAATCCTGGAGGACTAAGATCGGTAGGAAGACCAAGAAAGCACTGGGCTGAACAGATGTGAGATTGGAACAGGCAAAGACCTAATCCGTGAAGGATGATGATGAATATATTATATACTTCTAAAACTAAATCTGTAAGAGCTACTTCATTTCATGCGGGGTTCAAATGAATATTTTGGAAGCAAAGATTTGTATTATATAAAATGTTAATATTTATTTGAAGAGAAAAAATTAATAATAAAAACATCATTAGAGGCCTTACTGGCTTTTAAAGTAATGTTAAATTTCCAATAAATGTCTTCTTAACTAAGAAGCCGCCATTTGCAAAGATAGAAACAATGGTTTCAAAAGCATTTGGCGATAGGGAATTACAACGTATATAAGAGAAAAATTTGCGTCTAGATCGTTAATGTTAAATTTCCAATAAATGTCTTCTTAACTAAGAAGCCGCCATTTGCAAAGATAGAAACAATGGTTTCAAAAGCATTTGGCGATAGGGAATTACAACGTATATAAGAGAAAAATTTGCATCTAGATCGTAACTCGCCTCGGTAGCTCAGTTGGTAGAGCACTTGGCCCGGAAAGCCAAGGGTCCCGGGTTCGAGTCCCGGTCTAGGCGAAAATTTTTCTCTTCAAATTCAAATTTAGAAAAATATATACCTGAATCAGGATTTGAATCCAATGTCTCTGGTTCTGTACACCAGTACTCTGACCACTGAGTTACCGGGCTTCCGATTCAAATAGAATTGATATGCATTTGAATCAAAGCTGGTAGCTCAGTGGTCAGAGTGCTGGAGTATAGAATCAGAGATATCGGGTTCAAATCCCAATTCAGGTGCATATCTTTGTCTTCAAATAAAAAAAAACCTTTCTCACATTTATATTTAGAATAAATGAAAATAGAATACCGAGAAAAAGTGTCTATAAGAATTAGAGAGTGACATTCATAATATGGAATTGAGGACTGGAAAAAGTAAGTCATAAAGAGATATGAATGGAGGAAAATTGTAAACATAGCCAAAACCATTCAAAAGAAGTCGTACTGGCTTTATAATATAATGTACAATTCCCAAATAAATGTCTTCTTAATAAAGAAGCTGCTATTTGCAAGATAGAAGGAAAGGTTTCATAGCATTTGGTGCATGGGAATTGACAGCGTATATAAGAAAAAAATTTGTATTTAGATTGGAACTTGCTCAGGTAGCTCAGTCAGAAGAGTATTGGCCTAGAAAGGGCCAAAGGTCCTGGGTTCAAGCCCTGGTCTGAGCATATAATTTTTCTCTTCAAATATGATTTATCCATTAGGGCTGCAGAGTTGGGAGAAGAAGAATAATACTTTTGAAATATATGTGTAAAGGTGGTTAAGGGTTCCCTTTCAAAAGAAACTTATACCTATTTATAATGTGTGCTTTTCCCCTTCTATAAAATCCTTTCCCACACTTACGTTTCTTGATTAGTGAATATCCAAAACATTCTGGTTGAGAATCACCGTTAATTTCAGTACATCACACTAATCTGCAATTCAATGCCCAAAACAAATCGATGACACTTGTACGTAGTGATTTTTTACAGGCCACAGGTGTCCTTCCTGAACCAAACCCCAACAATATTATTAAATTACATTATGTGGTTCTTCTTAATAAATAAGGTGATCTGGAGTCATATTACCTCATAAGTTATTGTGTATTATTTGAACTAGTTTTGATATATCATGTATACCATTATCAGCTTTTCCAGACTGTTTAAATTCATGTTGTCAGCCAAAAGATAGAGTCCATGGCCGACTATGTAAATTTCAATAGTCTGAAAAAGCTGACGATGGTATACATGATATACCGAAATTATTTCAAATGGAACACAAGTTATGAGGTAAGATAACGTCAGATTCACCTTATTTATTTTATGACCTAATTTTAAAGCGTCAGGAGCTTGCTTTTCAGACTTGCATCCTTATAGTTACCCAGGAACCATGACGAGGATATGGATGCATTGGATAGGTAGAAATAAATGGCATTTCCCAGGTTTTGTTGGTGCATATCAGTTAACATGATATACTGCAAATTATGGTCCATATTAATTCCCTGATTTACAGCTTATGACATAGCTAAATTCACTTGAACATCACACATTCTCTGTTGACTTGCTTTCCAAGCACATCTCAAATGCAGTGTAAATCATATAAACATTAATAATTTTTGTGTAGTATATTTAATTAGGTTCATAAATTTTATCAAATGGTTTTATAATAATATATTCAAGAATTATATTTTTAAAACATTATTTTAGGGTAAACATTGCTAAAAACATTTTTTGTAATATATTTTCTCATATATGTGCATGTTTACTAGTCACAATTTTGCACTGAAATTGCTCAAAACACACAACAGATTGTTTTAGTTCATAGCACTGAAGTGTTTTGATTTTAAACAAAGCACAAACAGTGATTTTAAAGTTCTGTCATTACATACTATATCATTATTATTATTATTATTATTATTATTATTATTATTATTATTATTATTATTTATAAAATATATTTTGAGTATTTAGTGGGAATATAGCTACTGTAATTCATTACATAAACATATATTATGTATATTTTATTTTTTTTTTTCGATATATATATATCTAATTGTGAATAACTTTTATTATTTTAAAGTATTTATGTAAATGCTTTATTAGTCATGTTAAGTTACCACAATATTTCAAACTTAACACGTTTGAAATAATTAATAACACTTATTTATTCCACTAGTCTTAAATCATATTCATAAAATTATATTATAAAAATATTTTTGGGTGGTGTTATGGTTTCATAAGTTTAAGATCAGTATATTCTTAATTCTCTTTAGAATCAGTTTTCAATTTCATAAAATTTATTATGAGAAATAACTGTATAAGGCTTTCAAATTAATACATAAAATTATCATGATTATCTTACCTCATACACTCTGCGCTCTTCAAAGCACAGGACCGGTTTCAGGAAATGTTATTCCTATCTTCAAACATACTTCACCTTCATCTTCTTAACTGTATCTTGTGTTGATTTGTTGAATATTGACATCCAGCAAGCAAGATTTGATCTCAAGTTCATCAAATCAACACTATGTAACAACAAAACTGCAGTCTAGAAGAAAAAGGATTTGAAGTGAGGTAATAAATACATTAATTTAATTCTTGCTATACATCAGTTTAGAAGATGAAGGTGAAAACGAACATTCAACAGTCGTAAAGATGGCTGAAGAGAGGAATAACGTTTTCTAACTGTTCTTATGCTTTGAAATATGTGGAGTGTATGAGGTGAAATAATCACAATTCATTTTATTTATTAATCAGTTTTCAAATTTCAATTTCTTTCTAAATTGCACATATGAAGGTGTTGTATGTAAGAAACTCTATGGAATGTGAGATATTTTGAATGAAACTTGTACCCTATGAATTTGAAATTAATATTTCAAATCCATATGGTGATATTTTTCTCAATCTATTATTCCCAATGCAGTTTCTTACAACAGTCTCCAATTCCCAAAGATAATAAACCCAAGCATTACACATTTAAACAATCACAATTCACATTGCCAAAACTAGATTTTTTTTTAGAAATCTTATATATTACAAATAATAAAATCAATACATTTAAATTGACAAATTGTGGCCAATGGCTTGAAGGTGCATCTTGATTTCATCTTCAAATTTTGAAACTATGTTAAATATGTGTTTCTCTGATGTTTATATTGTTAATTTAACACTTCTCACTGAAGGATAAAATCTGTTTCTCTGCCTAATCTTGGATGTGACCTCTAAATTTTCTAATTCTTTGGGCTATTTCCAATTAATTCACCATAGTTTCAGTGTTTGACAGTTCTTTTTGAAGTATGTTCACAAACATACAAAAATTCCAATAATGACAGACCATAACGTATGTTAAATTAGACCTTGGTAGAAAATAATCAAATTGGATAAAGGTTCATGGGAATGAAATCTTAAAAATTAGGGAAAATGGATTAGGAAGCAATTTCCTTAGTAAGAAAGTTTATAGTGAATTCAAAGTTTTGGGAAAATTAAGTGTATTCACTTTTAGATTGCAGTAAATAACAGAAAGTCTGAAGGGCACGATCTGATTGGTTTTAGTTAAGTTAACCGTTTACATCAGGGTTGTTGAACTGTGCTCATTGAGTGTGAAAAGATCCCCCCTCCCGCCTAGCTGCTTGTAAGATTCATTCACAATGAACCAACATAACTGAGTAGAGATATCTTACGTGTCAGCTTGTCCAGCATAGGTTTGAATAGGATGGGAGGAGCATCTTGTCACACCTAGTGAGGACTGTTTAACAGACCTGATCTACACATTCAAAAAATAGTCCATATATTATAATTAAAGAAATTGCTCTAAAATTAAAAAATAAGTCAATCAGTGGGAAAATGATGTGGGAATGGATAGTAATAATCTAATTTGCTTTTAATGACAATCATTGCATTGGAAGGAACTGAGAAAATAATAATATCTTTCAAATGTTTATCACCCATATTTTTCAAGATGTTTGAATTGGTGACACCAATTAAAAGACACTAGGGTAATAAAATATTACAATCAGATCAAAAAGTAGGAATTATAAATTAATTTTATTTAACATTTATTAACAGCTGTTTCAATACACCATCTTCATCAGATAAATGTCATAAATTCAAAGAAATTTGAAAATACAATAGGAAGATGTTTTACTTAATATATAAGTTTGGTCTGTATTTTTCTTACATCATATAGTTGTTTCTTTAAGACATGTTTCAAAGCATGTTTTCTCCATCTTCAGTTGGCCCTGGATCTTGACTCAGAGCAGGAGTTGAGATGAGATCCAGGGCCGACAACTTGGGAAAATCAGTCTTTATCAACTGATGATGGAGCAAACATGCTATGAGACATATGTCTTAAAGAAACAACTATATGAATTAAGAAGAATACAGACCAAACTTATTTATTAATACGAGAGTCACTCAGAAAGTTTTTAGATACACATCAGTTAAGTACTATATTTTAAATCTCACCATTAAATTTTCTCAAAGTGCTCTCCCTGAGCATTTATGCAATGTTACAGCCTCCTGAACCACGACTGGAAGCATTGGCACAGTCACTTTCATCCATTGCACAGAGCTCCCCTTAGTATGCTGCAACCACATCTTCAGGTGTCGAAAACTGCTTCCAACACAGTTGGGCCTTCGCCGTAGAGAACAAAAAGACGTCAACAAGGTGCCAGGTACGGACTGTAAGGATGATGAGTCAACAGGTGCACAAGAGTCCCTCTCAGTAGTATTGTTGCCACTTGACCACCTGTAGCAAAAAAAAAAGTAAGCACCATTTTCTTCTGAACACTTTGTGCTCTTTTCACTTTGACAGGTCAATCGTCATCAGAAAAGACCCATACCGATGACTGACGCTTTGTTTCTGGATCATATTGGTAAATCCAAGTCTTGTCACCTGTAATGATCTCAGAAATGCGGTGAGAGTTCCCATTGTTGAATTTCCTGAGCATTTTGCAGCACCATTCCACTCGAGTGACCTTTCGGCCTTCAGTGAGACTGTGTGGCACCCAACGAAACGAAACCTTGCTGACCCTAAGATAGCTATACAGAAATTTTGCAACACTCCCCAATCCAATCCTTAGGGATGCCTCAATGTCTTTATAAGTCACATGGACATCTTATCTACAGTATCATTGTTTTCCTCAGTCACTGCCATCAACAATCGCTCACTCCTCTCTCTACCTTCACTTAAACTCCACAAACCAATTGAAAACTGTGGCACGAAAAGGAGCAAGGTCTCCAAAAGCCTGTGTAAGCCTTTCAAGTGATTGCAACTGGTTTAACTGTCAGCTGATTAACAAAGGACCTCCCAACATGCTGCTGGCACTGTTATCTTTCTGTCTTAAAAAGTACAGTCAGGTCTAAAAACTTTCTGAGTGACCCTCATAAATACATTTATTTGTATTTATGACATTCATCTGATGAAGATACAGTGAATGAAACAGCTGTTATGAATGTTAAATTAAATAAATATTCATGAAAATCATGTAAAACTTTGATAATTTTATTTAGTAATACATCATGGATTTTCATTAGGTAAACACCATATCAATTTAGTAATTATACATTTATTTGATTCAAGGTGTGTAGAAGTTATGACTGTACCTGTTGATGAAATAGTGAAAGAAATATTATCTTAAACCAGTGTAAATGAGTCATTCGAAAAGAAATGTATATGTGTGTGTTAAGAACACTAAACAAGAGAGAAACTAGAAAATAGTTTAGTGATATTTATATAAAATAAAAAGCTAATTATTTAACATTTGAAGAAAGTAACACTGAAGTTTCTTTTAATTATTATGAGTTAGGGATATAGACTCACCTCACTTTTTTTTTATTTTCTTGCAGAGCATAGTTTTTTCACATCTGTGTGATATTAGGAAGCATTGACACTATCACACAGATGTGAAGAAATCATGGTCTGCAAGAAAATTTAAAAAAAATTAGGTGAATCTAAATTGCTAATTCATAATAATTAAGCTAATTATATAATTAAGTAGCCCTACTGGCTTTTAAAAGTAGTGTTTAAATTTCCAATAAATGTCTTCTTAACTAAGAAGCTGCCATTTGCATAGATAGAAGCCAAGGCTTCAAGCATTTGGTGCACGGAATTACAACGTATATAAGAGAAAAATTTGCATCTAGATTGGAACTCGCTCCGGTAGCTCAGTTGGTAGAGCATTGGTACAGAAAACCAAAGGTCCTGGGTTCGAGTCTCGGTCTGGGCAAACATTTTTCTCTTCAAATTTAAGCTAATTATTATTTATTTAAAAAAAATTGCTGACAATAGATGATGTTGATGTGAATAAAGAAAAGGAATGATGGAAAATTTTCATTGGTGCCCTTCTTTTCAATTAATGGTAGCAGAATAATACATTCATTAAATCCCACTTGATGTGAAAACAGGTCAAAAGGCCTAATTTCATGAAGCAGAAGAAGAAGAAGAAGAATACATTGTTGCAATCTAAAAGTGAATCCACTTTAGAGAATGTCTACTAATAATGATATTCATAAGTTTTTTTTATATTTGTGCCAAAACAGCTTTAAATAATTTTGTAATGTGTGCTCAAATTGACCTTAAAAGAAATTGAAACAAAGCTCATCATGTAAATGTTAGACACCTTCATATTTAGCAAATAACGGTGGTGTGGGTAAAGTGGAATTTCTATAATTTAACACAAGTTTTCACAAAAATTCAAATTCTTTATTTCTTTCATAACCATTCACTCTATAAGCACACATGATTTTGCTGGTCTGAGTCTTATATAAATGCAATTGTTCTCATAGTCTCTTCTTTGCACTCGCAGACATCTTCAATTACTTTAATAAATGAGTTGGAGAAAATGTTTTAACATCTCATCTCACAAAGTTGCATGTCCTCATGATACCGGTTTCAAAAGTATAGTATTACTTCCATCTTCAGTCAAATTTCAACTGTTGAAATTTTGTCGTTAACATCATCTTCTGAACTGCCATCTGGTGTAGATTTTATAAACTTGGAGATTAAATTATTCTCATTGGGGATATCAAAATTCATTGCTTTATATTTATTCTTCTGAATGTATATCTTTTCCCAAATTGTTAATTCCAAAGGTTTCTCCAAATGTTTCAAAAGTTTAGTATCTTTTCCGATTTTATGATTTTCTAGCAAACTATGAGCTGCAATTGCCGATTTTTCAATTTCACCATTTTTAATATTTCTTTTAAGGTGCAACTCATAGTTTGCTAGAAAATCATAAAATCGGAAAAGACACTAAACTTTTGAAACATTTGGAGAAACCTTTGGAATTAACAATTTGGGAAAAGATATACATTCAGAAGAATAAATATAAAGCAATGAATTTTGATATCCCCAACGAGAATAATATAATCTCCAAGTTCATAAAATCTACACCAGATGGCTGTTCAGAAGATGATGTTAACGACGAAATTTCAGGAGTTGGAATTTGACTGAAGATGGAAGTAAGACTATACTTTTGAAACCGGTATCGTGAAGACATGCAACTTTGTGAGGTTACAACATTTTCTCCAACTCATTTATTAATATAAATACCTCATAGTGTTTCCTCCCACTGTAAGTTTAATTAAAATTTTCAATTACGATACACTCTTCACTGGCCATCTTCTGACACATGGCTAGCTCTCGTGACTGACTGACTTGTCAGACCACTCGCGTACAGTCTGGATACCAGACTCTACTTCTATCGAGAAGTCGATTCCTTCTTGAAATAGATGCGTCGGCAAAAAGATGCTTCTAGAAAGCACATCTGGAGCAAGTTTCACACAATACACAGTTGGAATGCAAATTATCCCCTCCTTGTCATCCAACCGTTAAGTTCTTCCTTTGCCATGGATTGATGGGGCCAGATTAGTGCACAGCTTAGTTTCCGTTCACTTAATTCACAGACAACCGAGATGAATAATCTTAGATGGTAGAATTAGTTTCATTTTACAAAAAAAAATCACTAATTTCCTCCCAATATGTTTCATGTAACCTAGATGTTTAAATCAAAATTAATCTTGCTCAAAACTTTGTATATCGTCGTTTATTATTAAATAATTGTAAGTACTAGTAAATTTTTCACTAAGAATGAAATAGAAATATCACTTCGCTCTTGCTTTTTTCTCCACAGTTATAGTATTTTTTTATTTATAATCTGTGTTAATATAATTAATTTTATGATATAATAATAAAATTATGATAGAATTGAAGGATTAATTTGAAAAAAAGCACACAAATATAAAAATGAAAAGTTTCATAAACTCGAGAAAAAAAAGCGTAATTCTGATTTGTGTTTATGGAATCACCAACATTATAATGATGTGATAAATGTATTATTTTGAACTTGACTGTTTTTTTTAATTAATCTTTCAATTATAAGTTCACTCATCCCTGGGAAAAACCAGATAGGTCAATTTTTAAATTTTGTTTACTTTCTTAATGGATACTGTTTTTTATGCTTCTTCATATGGTAATAACAAGATAGTCAATTCTTCATTTCATTAGCTATAATAGACAATTTTTGTTTTAGATAAGTCTAAGAGGAAGCAAGTTCACTGGGATAAAACAAATATATCAACCTATTTTGTTTGTGCCAGTTTTGGACTTATCTGGTTTTTTCCAGAGATGAATGAGTTAATAATTTATTAACTGTATTATTTTGAGTCCGTTTATCTTACCTCAATAATAATGTTGATTTGTTCTTGAACATGTTTCGATTGGATATCAATCATCTTCAGCATCTTGCCCAGACTTGCATCTGGGCAAGATGCTGAAGATGATTGACATCCATTCGAAACATGTTCAAGAACAAATCAACATTAATATTGAGGTAAGATAAACAGACTCAAAATAATATAATTAAAAGAACCTCAAAATATTACTTCCTAAAATAAAACAATAATAATTTATTGTAAGTATTTCATTCCGTCCTTCCATAATTCCTTCCAAAAATTGATCTTCCAAAGCTGCACATTCAGAGAACTTTCTCTATAGCTTAGTGTTATTAAATTAATATATTTAAAAGTAATATTTTCACTTTGTAGAGAATTTGAATGTACTGATCTTACAAATACAGGCACAATACATTGAAAAATACAGCTCACAAACTAATATAAGAAAATATGGCCAAAAATAACCTTAAAGCAAAGTGCCAAAGTTATATACAATAAAAGAAGCCAGTAGTTTATTTGAAATGATTGAATATATTTAAGAATTAAAAGATTGATTGGTAATAGTATATTGTTTATTTAAAAAAAATGTGTTATAATTGCAATACATGTATTTCTTGATTGAATTGTATAAAACTTATATGTCTTTATATGTTTATTAATATACACTTTTTTTTTCTCTTTTTAAATGTATCATTGTCATTGAAACCAAATGTTTGTCATTCAAAAGTCATCAGAAGCTTCCATTTTTAATCTTGTTTATGTTAATCATGAATAAAACCTATTTAATTTATGGTTTTAAATTTTTATATTAATAATTTTAAAAATTAGATGTCCCATTTCATGTACAAATACAAGAATCCACATGTTCCCATTACAAGAAATTATGGTAAATCCTCTCTTAAAGACCTCTCCTATTAATTATCCTCCTTTTCTTCTTCTTCTTATCTAGTCTTGTGTCCCTGTTCCAGAGGTCAAGTTTTAGACAAAAACTTCCATCTATCTCAGTCATGGGTCCTGGCTATCCAAAGAAATCTCCATTCTATACCTTGCCACACCCATTCAATTTCTTACTCTAGTAGCTTGGCATCTTCCTTTACATAGTCCTTCCATATGATTTTCGGTCTTCCTCTCCACCTGCATCGTCCTAGTTAAGATCGGAGAACTCTTACTTTAAAGGAGGAGAAAAAAAATTGAGGATGAAAACTTTAGAACCAAAGAGAGACAGACAGATGAATGGAGAAAACTTCAAGACAGTGAGCTATGCAATCTTTGTGGGAAACCATATGTGATAAGAACAGTTAAATCATGTATACCCTCCTACATCCCTAGGTTTCACATATGATACATTTGGCATTTAATTTCTTTCTTGCTTCGGGAATAACTCCAACTCACTGTGGTCGGTATTGTCATATTCAATACATTCAGAGTTTCAAGCTTTTTTTCTTCAACTGCAGTCTTTAGATGGCAGCATAAATTAAAAGGCAAAAACTTGATGGAGACCAAAGGTATAATATATGATACCTTGCATAAAACCCACTTAAATGCCCCCCTAAAAATGAATTTTTTTGTTTGTTTCCTAAGAACTCATTATTTTAACCCCTATGAACCCATTAAACATGAAAATAAAATTATAATTGACAAAATTTCAATTCAGGACCTCCCTAAAAGACACTTAAATTTGTCTCTAGAAACCTATTAAGCATAAAAATGAGCATCCATCCATAGTAATTCTGCCCGAGGGCAGGTCTTTCACTGCAATCATAGCATTTTCATGCTATGCTTTGCAGCTTTACTAGGGAATTATAAGTGTGGTAGCTTCCTGTTGCTTTCCACACCGGTGAAGGAGGATGATGATGACCAGATGATTTTTGGGACCCGTTGGGTCCTAAGCTTCCTGACATTTGTCTTACAGATGAAAAACCCCGAAAAAACCGTACCCAGGAGCTTGTCCCAACCAGGAATCAAACCCGAGCCTGCTGCGTGACAAGGCAGCACACTACCTCAAGACCACAGCAGTGGGCAAAATGAGTATATATCTTCTTAAACTTTCTTTAGGATGCAGGATACTGCAATAGGAATGAAAGAGAGGCATGAAAGTGTAGGAAAGCAACCAGTAAGTAAGCCTAGAATGAGGTGGAAGAATAACATCCATGTTGAGGTTAATTAAACAGGAAATGATTGGAAAATGTTAGCTCAGTATATGGATATATACAGAGATTTCTGCTCTGAGTTAAACTTAAAATTTAAAATAGAAGTAAATTAAAACCGGAAACAAACACCACATCAGAAATGATATGAAGAACAGAGACTTGATAGCCATTAACTTTTAATAGTATAAAAAAAAACAATGCAAAACCCATGAAAATAACAGGAAGCCAAAAGATATTTGCAATATATGCAAAGTTGTATGCAGAACAGTTCACATCCTATCGTACACAGACCTTACTCAAAAAGGGCAGACACACTTAATCCATGGTGGATCGTGGAATCAGATAATGGCGGTTGCACTTACAAACTCCTTATTGAGCCATGCAAGTCTTAGGCGTATAGGCCTGTCGCAATCTCACTGATGAATTTTATAATTTGAATTGGAATATATCTAAGTTGCAATTTATTAATTTGCATCAAAGGTGTATCCAGCATTTCCTTCAACAGCTCAGAGATCTCTTCCTTGTTGGACAACAATGAAGCATGACTTTGGGTGCTCTATCTGAACTCCATCGCAAATGATTCATCTAGTTGTTCTGGTGTTCTTATATATACTCATACTAAATGACTGGTTCCAAACGTACTTCCTTCACGACATCATTGTGTTTGCAATCCCACTTGGTGTACCCTGCTATATATCTCATTTCACTAGAAGTTATCCTACTCTCCTCTCCTTTCCTCAAAGTTCATGCCTCATTGTAGGTCTTGCTAGTTTGGTATAACCAAATTCTGGTATCTCTCTGGACTAGTGAAGGTTGAATCAAATCCAGGTCGATAATGTTGCCAGAAGGCTTAAATAAGTTTATAAATCTTGACACTATTAGAAATCAAATGTCTTATGCATATTGAATTCTACTTATACCTGTCTAAAATCATGTATATTGGCTCTTGCGCTTTAATTGGGAGAGGGTGTAAGAAAGGATGTGTATATATATATATATATATTTTTTTTTTTTTGGAGAAAAATATAAAATTATTTTTAGAAACAAAGTTCAGATTATCAAGAGAGCATTCAACTACAAGCCAAGAGGTTCAAGGCCAGTGAAAAGAGACAGAACAACTGTGAGGCAAAACAGGCAATCTTTGCCTAGCTCGTGAAGTGAAGAAGTTGGATTTCCTTGAAATTGTTATTTGAAAAACAGAGAGATAACTGAATTCTCAAAAAAATAGTATATCATTCTATCACGTGAAAAAATGAATGTATTTATAAGGGAATGGACAAATTGTGCAAATTATTTAGTGTATTTTAGGATATCAATTTAAATTTTCGAAGTAGGTTTTTTTATCTATAGTAGGGAAACGTTTACCATTCATGTTGGCAGCCATGTAATATTGTATCATAGCCAACTTAATGTATGAACTTTAATTAATTAATGGATTTTTTCTTTGTAATATATTCTAATGGAATAAAGAATTATTTAATCATACACATAACTAATGTTATAAATGTGTGTTTAAACCTAAAGACATTTCTATTAATTATTTTTATCGTAGCATTATTATTATTATTGGAATGGTGGTATTGCTCATATGTCAATATTTTGATAAATCGTCTGTTGTTAATTGTGTACGTCATATTCTTTTAGTGGAATTTTATTTTTCTTTAAAACAATATTTGAAACGTTTTGAATATTTGTATAAGTTTTATTTTTGTCTTTTATCATGCTTGAATATGAGGATGACTATTTTTTGGAAGAAGACAAAATGTAAGTTTGGCTTTGGCCTTGTAGCCATAGTTCCCCGTGTTTTATTTATTTCTGCGTATAATTTAGCGTTATTTAAATGTATTTTGGCTTTTTAAATTTATGTAGCAATATTGAAACTTATCCATGGTGTTTTATGGCATTCTATGGAATAGATTCCGATTTAGGAATTAGGTTATTTTGGCACCTAAGTAACATTGGCTGTATCAGATTATTTTGTGTTAACAACTCTGTGTCTATCCAAAGCCATATGACAGTTCTGCCTGGCTACACTAAATTTTTTAAGCTAATTGAGATTAAGGGACAAAACAACATTCAATTGTTAATCCTGAATGCTAATTTATAAAATATTAATATTGTGGGATTGGGACTAGATGTGTTATAACATTAATTCTGGATCATCTTAGACGATATAAAAATGGTTACTTAAAGGATATTGAAAGGATAAACAACTTTGAAAATATGACCTTAAGACATATTCATATAATTGGGAAATGGAGGATGGCTAATTACATAATTTACATTGTTTCCTTTTCTTTTCAATACCACCAGTTTTCTTATAACATTTCTGGAATTATCTCCTGGCATTGGCAAAATTTTAACCCTCTTCTGAAATTGGGGCATATAGAAGGCAGAGTTACATTATCCTGATGATACGATGAGTTATAAATGATAACGAAGCACCAGGAGAGTCCTTAAACGTAAATTTAACTTAATTTCCAGACTATAGGCGACCTTTAAGGAAATATTCCTGTGGTTTTAGTGGGAATGAGATCCAGAGCCTTATGAACTGTAATCAGAAGTTCTGAACACAAGACCATGAGGTTGGATATTGTTTCCTAATATGCTGATAGGCAAGATTATTAAAAGCAGGAAATTGTGATAGGCAGGTCATATAGGCATAGGTGCCTGGTGTAAACATTTTCAATCTTTATTAAAAAATCCTTAGGGAAAAGATCAATAGAGAGACCTAGGCATTAGATGGGAAGATAATATTCAGATGGATCTTAGAAAAGACATTTAAAATTATTAACTAGGTTCAGTTCAGGATAGGTTTGATAGGAGAGCTCAGTGAATGCAGTTTAAACTTATGGATTCTATAAGCCTTGAAGTTTTATAATGGCCATGCTCCCATTTATTATAAAAATATGGATATTCTAAATAATGCTGCCTCCATTTTCCTAACTTAACAAAAAGCTGGGGGATTGTGAGTGAAACAGCAGAATACCATAACTTTAAAAAAATACCAAAATGCACAAATTACCATTGTAAATTTTTAAAAGAGGTAATTTAATCTATAAATTTAGTATACTATTAGCATGAATAATGTTTCTTACAACACTTTTTAGTACTTTTTGGACAATTGCAATATAATGGAACAATAAATATGGGCTCAACTGCACTTCCACTAGCACTTGATTTTCAGTTATATTGTTGCAATGCAAACTATAGTTCTTCTTCTGCATTTACTAACATTATTTAATATTTTAAACTTTTTCAAACAATTTTTATAACATTATTAGACAATTTTGAAGTATTTATTTAAATATGCAAACCACAATATTATGACACTGTTAGACAATATTGTGATGCTAACTGCTATTTTCTCCACAGAGTATATTACTTAGTCTATGATTTTTCTATTGCTGGTTGGATCAGCGTTAGGGAGTGATAAGTAAGTGTACATCCATTTTTAATAAACGTTTGGTAACTTTAATATTATTGATATATTTTCTTACCATAGAATTGGGGATTTATTACAAATATTGGTCATTTAAATTTCATAGCGACGCATAGTAATCGAGGATGATAATTGATATGTGGTTTGATTGTGGGTTATCGCTGGCTCTATAAACTCTGGCATATGCACACTGTTGTTCTAGGGACTTTAAAAATATTTCACACTAGTTTAAGTGCAGTTTTTCCATAAATACATTCTTGCAACCCATTGTTAGATCGCTAATATCATCTGCAACAGTAATTCATTTGTTTTTTTTTTCCTTTTTTTTTTAATTACAGTTACCAGATACCTGTACTACAATCCCTTTTTATTTTCTTATTGAAATTTTATGTTTAGTTTTGCTTATTTTTTCCTTAGTTGATATCCTGCATTGTTTCAGCATGAGTTTGAAAGTCTTCAATTTTTGATTGTGGCATTACCAAGTGGATTTTTATTTGTCTGCTTTGTCCGTGTGAATGTGGCGTGGAGATTACCCAGAGTACTTCCCTGTATCAACAGTAGATCCTGACGGGTTTTATGAACTGTTATACCAGCAACATTATTCCAACATGGAGGACAGAATGTATGTTTTATTTTTGCTTTTTTCTATTTATGCATTCAGCATCTCTTTATGACAGACTTTATAAGTATAAAAATAATTTTTTGCAGAAACTTCTTTCTCAGCTCTATAGCCCAGAGTGACCTTTGGCTTCCTTCACAATTCTTCTCACTTATCTCTCTTCTAGACTTTCTTTTTCCAGTCCCAAGGGTTGCAGGTTCAATGCCGGCCAGAATTAATGAATTTTTTTAGGATGAAAAATCCGAGAGATTAATCCTCTACGAGGGACTTTAAACTGTGGATCCCCATGCCTGAAGGTTTTCGGACTCGTAAAAGAACCTCAAGCTTAAATAAGAGCCTCTGAGCAAGATTTAATTGGCCTTTCCCAGTCAAGGAATACCTTAGTTATTGACATTTGTAGGAACTAACTCTACAAGATTTTATTTTTTGTCAACAGATGGCAGGGAGCATGCCATAGTGTAGTGGTTAAGGCAATACGCTACAAGCTGGATGGTCGAGGGTTTGAGTCCCAGTGGGGTCAGAATTTTTAAACTGACCCAAACCTTCTGTGGCCCTGGTGTCATCTCAGTCTCTAACAGAAATGAGTACCAGACACTTGTTCTGGGGTTAAAGGGGGCCGTCGCGTAGGGCTGACATCAAGTACTGATTGTCTAGAAAAGGTGGGAGCCATAATACTATCCCAAGCCTCCTAAGGCCTGCAGTGGAATCACATTACTTTTACCAACAGATGGCAGAAGTGTTTAGATTTTTCTTTTGTGGCAAATATAGGCCACTGTAGCATATATGTAGCTAATTTGGTTTGTGAGGCTAATAACTTCATAACACCAGAATGTCAGTTAACATGTTTTACTCCCAAGTCCCTCATTTATAATTCTAAAAAAAAAATCATTCTGTCATAATGCTAGAAGCTGATTGCATTTGTATTTTATTTTATTTTATTTTGAATTTTACTGTCTTATTTGCTATGTCATTATCATTAGAAATATTTATTTATTTTATCTAATGTAGGGGTATTTGATTGAAATCATTAGCCATACATTGGCAATTACAAAAATAGTTATCTAATACAAAAAATCCAAATTATGTACAAAATAATACATCTGAGTAAAATACAAACATATATATATATATATACAAGATGAAATTACAAAGGGGTTATAATGTCTGATATCAGTAAGTACATGGGAAATGTGAATGGAAGAAATATTAAAGTAAAATAAAAATATTATGAAATTTAGAATCTATAGAAAACATAATTAAATCATAACATGGTTTTATTTTAGAAAGAAAAATTATGTTTGAACAGGGAGTCGAACCCCGGACCTCTGACTCTGTACGTCAGTACGGTAACCGTTACGCCATTCCGATAGGAATGTCAAATTTCTTTCTACTTATACATTAATGGCTATCAGCCTTCGGATGAAAGGAGAATTAATGTATAAGTAGAAAGAAATTTGACGTTCCTATCAGAAGTTCGAATGGTGTAACAGTTACTGCACTGACGTACAGAGTCAGAGGTCCGGGGTTCGACTCCCGGTTCAAACGTAATTTTTCTTTCTGAAATAAAACTATATCCAATTCTGGAACTTGACAATTTAAAAAATATAACATCAAAATAGTAGATTTAACTGCTTAAAAATTAATGTTTAAATTCTAAATAAAAAATACTTCGAAAAGAAGTCGTCACATGGCATTGTTGATAGTGATGGCTATCGGCCTTCAGAAGAAAGGAGAATTAATTGTATAAGTAGAAAGAAATTTGACGTTCCTATCAGAAGTTTGAATGGTGTAACAGTTACTGCACTGATGTACAGAGTCAGAGATCTGGGTTCCGACTCCCGGTTCGAATGTAATTTTTCTTTCTAAAATAAAACCTTCAGGTCTGTTGCACCAATAGTTTTACAAACAGATGAACTGTTAATATCCTTTCTCGAAGCATTGAATTAGTAAAACAAAATTGGAGGCGGAAGTTTGATCTGTTGCCATACTGTGGGTCTATTTTATGTTAGAACTTGTGTCAAGTTGGGTTTTTTAGGTTTCAGATATCTAGAAACACCAAAGTCATGATATATAAAGTTCTTGTGATTAACATATGCCTCTGAAACCTGGACCATGCTGAAATCTGATGCACAATTCCTGGGGTTATTCGAAAGGAGAACTTATTAGGGAATTGTTAACCATTGCATGTCGAAATTTCTCCCAGAGAAATGTTGTGATGTACCAAGGTCATGTCCAAAAAATTGTCTACTGTTTTTAAATGCAAGGCACAGAAGAAATCAAAGCCAGAATCTAGCAATGGCAACTCACTTGTGAAGCAGATTGACTCCCTGAGTGAGTAAAGCAGAGTGGAGTGTGACAGGACATAGTATGCAGGCAGGTTGTCAGGGTTATCAATTTTACCAAGTCAGGAGTTGTATTAGTTCCCTGTAATTTAAATGAGAGATTTGGTGATGGATTTTACTTTGTGCAGTTAAAAATAACATCACTTTTAGGACACGGCCTTGGTACATCACAATGCATCTCTGTGAGAAATTTCAAGTTAGGTTTCGGCATGCATTGGTTGACAGTTCCCTTGTTATATCTATGGAGTTGTGCAAGAAAGCGGTATCTGGAGGAGAAGATAAGATTCTAAATTATATATTTTAAAAATACAATAGGAAGTGACATTAAGGGTCGAATCTTTGAACGCATTAGACTGTAAAAGGCGTTCTCAGCTGAGAAAGTTTTATCCTAATACGATTTTGCTTACTCAGAAATCTATTCATGCGATAATAATTGTTGAAATTCGTAAGCTACCTGACGAGGTAACTTAAGATCATAGCTTAAGATAGAAACTTATCGTGAGAATCCTGAAGGGAACCAATGTAGTTTGAAACCTTGCCGCTTTATCCAAGATGTCGGACCTTGAAGACTTCGATCATGTTTTCGGTATAAGCGGAGAAGAGGAATTTGATAGAGTCTACCAAAGAATTCAACTGGAAGAACAGGAGAATCGGCGTAATATTGCACGATGCAGTCATTGTATACAGTATTAATTGCGGGACGCAAGCGTAAATGCATTCCTCTATAGCAGACGAAAATAAAGGAAGTGGTTTTATCGCTGAGAATTCTGGGTAATTTCTTGCCAATATTACGAAAATGACAACTTTCATGCATGACCTGTTTGTGGGTAGCTAATTCGATCTTTGCACTTGCTCATGGTGAGTCAGCTCACCAGTGATTGCAAGTAATTTGAGTACAGACTAATGTATTTGCATGCGACCCTAAGAGATTTATTTAAAATTATAATTTATATAATGAATCTAATGTGGGGAAATATATTAAAGTTAATAGAATGGCTTGGGCCGGACATGTTATATGCATGAATAATAACAGAATTACCAAAAATGTTTATGGTGCACAACCTTTGATAACTAGGAAAGAGAGAAGGTCTGAGTCAAGATGGGAGGATGGCATAATTGGACAGCATTATGCATTAACTGGCTATGTAAGTTTGGACAAAAATACGTTTAAAGTTTAAATCAATCCTCACTATTTATTGTAGTGCCAAACTAACAATACTGGATATTACAAGTTATTTTCCTTGTTTGACAGTTATGCATCAACAATCTAAGAGCGGGAACATTTGGTTTATAGTTGCATGATGCAAAATTTAGATTAGCATTTATGAATAATTAGTTTCAAAGCCGTTTGTTGCAACATAGAATCTCTGATAGGACTGATGGTGTTTACATTTTTCTTTAATAATAAGGCTATCTGTTTTTCCACACCTGTAAGACAAATGTCAGGAAGCTTAGGGCCCAACAGTCCCCGAAAATCATCCAGCCATCATCATCATCCTATCATTATCATCATCCTTTACCGTGTGGAAAGCAACGGGAAGCTACCACACCTATAATTCCCTAGTAAAGCTACAAAGTAATAATTAAATTAATGTTTTTATTACCTCACCTCATATCTTTTTTCTTCTATACTGCAGTTTCGGAGCTTATCTCCATCGTCAGTAGCCTCTGGTCGACCGGTATTATGTCGTTTCTAGGCTGTTTCCTTCTTACTTCTGTCGGTGGACCGATGAACCTCTGGATTAGGTCAAAATTTGCGGGAGTTTCAAAATTCATGAGTTTTTCTTTTTTGTTTTTTTGGATGTGGATTTTTTCCCAGACTGTGAGTTTCTTTAGTTTATCTGTTTGTTTGATTAGACTAGCTTCTGTATCTATTAAATGTTTTTCAGACCAAGCATGGGCTGCTACTGCTGACTTGTCCACTTCCCCCTTTTTTACATTTCTAAGGTGTTCCTTCAATCTAGTTTTTAAATTTCTTTTGTTTTTCCTATATAGATTTTGTCGCAATCTTGACATTTGATCTGATATATTCCTGATTTATATTCTTGTCCAATTTTTTCATTTTTGTTGGTTTTAATTATCTTGTTTAGGCTGTATTCATTCTTTGGGGCCAATTGAATGTTAAACTTATTGAAAATTTTCTGGAACTTGTGGTGTTTTACAGGATGGTAAGTGAATTTTTTGAATCTTATGTTCTCTTCTGTTTGTTTTTTAAGTGTGCTTTCATTAATTAGTTTTTGCCTTTTGAACTTATTTATTTTCTTGTGTACCATGTTCTCTTCATAACCATTTTCTATTGCTACTTTAATTATGTATTCTTTTTCTTTTTCATATTTTTCACGGTTCAGGGGTACATTCACCAATCTGTGTGTTAGGCTATTGAATACAGCTTCTTTGTGAGCGAAATGGTTGAATCCTGATGCCTTAATGTAGTTATCTTTATGTGTGTTCTTTCTGTATATTCCAAATTCTATTTTGTTTTTTTCGTTTCTAGTTAGGGTTAGATCCAAAAATGAAATTAGTCTTTCAGTTTCAGTTTCCATTGTGAATTTTACAGTTTTGGGTTAGATTTAATTTCAGTGTATTCAGTTGATTCCAAAAGGTTGTACAATCATGGATATTGTTGATTATAAAAATAGAATGTACAACCTTTTGGAATCAACTGAATACACTGAAATTAAATCTAACCCAAAACTGTAAAATTCACAATGGAAACTGAAACTGAAAGACTAATTTCATTTTTGGATCTAACCCTAACTAGAAACGAAAAAAACAAAATAGAATTTGGAATATACAGAAAGAACACACATAAAGATAACTACATTAAGGCATCAGGATTCAACCATTTCGCTCACAAAGAAGCTGTATTCAATAGCCTAACACACAGATTGGTGAATGTACCCCTGAACCGTGAAAAATATGAAAAAGAAAAAGAATACATAATTAAAGTAGCAATAGAAAATGGTTATGAAGAGAACATGGTACACAAGAAAATAAATAAGTTCAAAAGGCAAAAACTAATTAATGAAAGCACACTTAAAAAACAAACAAGAAGAGAACATAAGATTCAAAAAATTCACTTACCATCCTGTAAAACACCACAAGTTCCAGAAAATTTTCAATAAGTTTAACATTCGATTGGCCCCAAAGAATGAATACAGCCTAAACAAGATAATTAAAACCAACAAAAATGAAAAAAATTGGACAAGAATATAAATCAGGAATATATCAGATCAAATGTCAAGATTGCGACAAAATCTATATAGGAAAAACAAAAAGAAATTTAAAAACTAGATTGAAGGAACACCTTAGAAATGTAAAAAAGGGGGAAGTGGACAAGTCAGCAGTAGCAGCCCATGCTTGGTCTGAAAAACATTTAATAGATACAGAAGCTAGTCTAATCAAACAAACAGATAAACTAAAGGAACTCAAAGTCTGGGAAAAAATCCACATCCAAAAAAACAAAAAAGAAAAACTCATGAATTTTGAAACTCCCGCAAATTTTGACCTAATCCAGAGGTTCATCGGTCCACCGACAGAAGTAAGAAGGAAACCGCCAAGAAACGACATAACACCGGTCGACCAGAGGCTACTGACGATGGAGATAAGCTCCAAAACTGCAGTATAGAAGAAAAAAGATATGAGGTGAGGTAATAAAAACATTAATTTAATTATTAAATTAAACCTCATGGTGTTCTTTCCCTGTGAAAGTTAAATAAAGCTACAAAGCTTAGCATGAAAATGCTATGATTGCAGTGAAAGACCTGCCTTTGGGTAGAATTACTATGGATGGATGGATGGATATTTTAAAAATTTGGCACTAAAAGTGTATTTCAGGTAAATCTATAGTACTATCACTATAGTCAGTGGGCAACGAGATGGCTATCAAAATCATCAATATTTAAAGAAAAATTACACTTGAATGGCTTAACATTGTCTCATATAATCAGGACTCCAAGAATAAAAAAATGGAAACGAGCTAAGCAAATAACAGAAAGGTTTTGAGTATTTCATAGAAAGAGCAAGGTTTACTAAAGGGCTGTCTCTGCAGTTTTTTATGATGATGATGTGTCAAGTTTAAGCTCTCTGAAAGATAAGTTATTGAGTGTGTGCATAAAGAAAAATTCTTAAAACAAAAACTTCATAAATTGAGGTATTATCTTATTACTCAGGTAAATATAATACTTAAAAGTAGACGGTCCAGTACGCGGTCTACGGCAATAATGGCATGATGAAATTAGAAAACATAAAATGGGAGAAGTGTTGGAATAATACAGAGTGGACCGCTCGAATGGTTTACCTAATTTCAATGGCTTTTTACTGGCAAACGTTTGAAGATAGAAACTTAAAAAAAAACAACGTTCATATGCTAGAAAAACTCACCAAGTTTTGATATCCAGATCACACTCACCTCTCTATATGAGCCCCAGCAGTCACGTAGTGACGTATATCAAAGCGATGATAGGCAATTTCCTTTGCCAAGTACGTTGGAGTATGTCTTCTGGAATGTCTCTCACTAGCCATCTATGATGCGGCTCCAACGAAGATCACTAAGGTCTTTGACTGGGGTGTGTATATACTTTATCTTTGACATAGCCCCAGTTAGAAATGAAATCGCAGTGGTGTTAAATCGGGAGATGGCCTCGGGTCTCAGGCGACAAGGCGATTGGTCCTTCCGCCTACCAATCCAACGGGCAGGGAAAATGTTGTCGGCTAGAAGTTCGTCCTAAGCTTCATTGGACCGTAGTTGGGGAGGATGCACCATCTTGGCTGGAAAACGATGTTATGGCTGCAGTTGTTCTAATTGTGGAAAGAAGTACTGCTCTCAGCATGTCAAGATATTGTGGTATCCCGGACTACAGATTTCTCTCCGGCGATAGAAAAACGGTCGCTATGACTATATTATGTGACAAACTGCACCAAACATTCATCTTCGGCCTATCACGAACATGCTCTTGAATAGCGTGCGGATTCTTCCGATCCCAGGACTCGCACATTATGCCGGTTTATCTTGCCTGACAAATGGAAATGTGGGGCTTCTGTCGTTGGAAGAAAAATCTTGGTCATGAAGTCAGTAATCAGGCGCCGAGGTACGGTCCAGCGGCATGCGTATTGGCGAATTCCACTCGTTTTCGGCATGTCTATTCGGCTCTAGACGGTTGCATGCTAAACTGGGGCAGCTTTATATGCGTGCCGTTTTGAGGCGTTTGTGTACAATCCGTTGTAATGTCGCTTTTGGTATTTGCAGTTCCGGGCGAAGGCTCTTCTTAAGGACTCTCCGGGAGTTCGCGCTGCAATGTCCGGCTTGAAACTTTTTCTACTCATTTCTATCGGATGCATCTGCGACCACCACCATGCTTCTTCAACACAGATCCTGTAGCTAATAATGTATCACGCCACTTCTTTATGCTTCTAGCAGTTGGAGCATCACGGTTAAACACACGCCGGAACTCCCTTTGAACTCTAATGATTGATTTAAACTCCGCATACCACAAAACAGCTTGCGCTTTCATCTGCAGAGTCGCCATTTTCACAAACAATTAAATCTAAGAACGAGAAACGTATCTTTGTGCCATCTACCGACAGGATTCGAAACTTGGTGAGTTTTTCTGTACTATGAACGTTGTTTTAAGTTTCTATCTTCAACCGTTTGCCAGTAACAAGCAATTGAAATTAGGTCCATTCGAGCGGTCCACCCTGTACTTTGGCAGGGGAAATGGGAGAATGTCTCACACTATAGCCAAGCACTTTATGGCTTGGTGCAGAGTTATGGGACTTGCACTGATTCAAGTCCTAAAGGGGGAAGACATTTTTTCTCATGGAATTTCAACCAGTATGGAACCAGTGCCTGCCCAGCATCATGAGAAATTAGGGTAGCTCCAAATTGAAAAAAAAAAAAACAGGTATATTGGCTGGGAGACTTGACATGCTGACCACATGTCACACCTATAATGGCTGGAATTTGCACATTCAGTACTTTTAAAATTCATGGTAACCACCGTTGAGACTATTGATCCTTAAATTGGCAAAACACAAATTTCTTGTGTCAGTTATTTGAATGAATGAATGAATGAATGTGCAATTTTAACAATTCTAGCTTTCATGAAACCGGAACAAGCCAACAGGCTTAATCCCTGGATGATGAAGTTATTTGAATGTGGTGGACCACAGTGAAAACGGAATCTTGTGTAACTCGATGTTTTTATTATTAATTTCATTCATCTCAATGATGGATAAATCATATTTGAAGAGAAAAATTATACGCTCAGACCGGGACCCTTGGTTCTCTGGACAAAGTGCTCTACCACTTGCGTTTAGATTGGTACTTGCTCCGGTAGTTCAGGTGGTAGAGCACTTGGTCTAGAGAACTAAGGGTCCCAGGTTCAAGTCCCGGTCTGAGCATATAATTTTTCTCTTAAAGTATGATTTATCCATCTTGTATAACTGTTATTATTAGGTATATTGTATAATTAGACACACATTTAAGTGGTTCCTTTTTGTTCTTTTTCTTCTGATTTATTTAAAATACTAAATTAATTAAACCAACTGATGTGTCGTATAGGATACATTTAAGGGTTAAGTAAAAGGTTACATTATAAAATTAATTCAGTACCTGATATATCAGTCATCCTAACTAAAACTTCAGTATAAAAACTTCATCAAACATTAAAAATGTAGGCCTTTCAGATACATGTTCCATCATCAGCATATAAAATGATACAGTAATGTTTGATGAAGTTTTTATACTGAAGTTTGTTTTAGTTGAGAACAACTGAATTATCGGGTACTATATGAATTTTAAGATTTTAACCTTATTACACAATACTACATTTTTCCCTGCTAGATGATAATTAGCAGTTTCATTTCCAAATAAGCCACAGTTCTAAAATACAATGAGAAACTCTCCTGTATATACAGGGTGATTCTGTAAGAGCGTTAAAAAATTAAACAGGACATTGGGGATGCTCCACTGACAATTTGAGTTAGAGAACCTAACATAAGGAGATTAGGGAGTAAACTTGTCTTTCACATTAATGTCTAAGGGTCGAATGTTTGAACGCATTAGACAGTAAAAGGCGTTCTCTGCTGAGAAAGTTTTATCCAAATACATTTTGCTTACTCAGAAATCTATTCATGCGATAATAATTGTAAGCTACCTGACGAGGTACCTTAAGATCATAGCTCAAGATAGAAACTTATCGTGAAAATCCCGAAGGGAACCGATGTAGTTTGAAACCCTTTGCAGCTTTATCCAAGATGTCGGACCTTGAAGACTTCGATCATGTTTTCGGTATACGCGGAGAAGAGGAATTTGATAGAGTCTACCAAAGAATTCAACTGGAAGAACAGGAGAATCGGCGTAATATTGCGCGATGCAGACGTCGTTGTATACGGTATTATTTTGTGGGACGCAAGCGTAAATGCGTTCCTCTATAGCAGACGAAAATAACGGAAGTGGTTTTATCGCTGAGAATTCTGGGTAATTCGTTTCCAATATTACGAAAACGTCAACTTTCATGCATGGCCGGTAAGTCGGCCGTTAATTCGATCTCAGCAATTGCTCACGGTGAGTCAGCTCACCAGTGATTGGAAGTAATTTGAGTAGAGACTAATGTATTTGCATACGACCCTAAGTCTTTTTTATTTACATTATTTATCAGTTAATTGCAGGTATCATCATTGACACAATTAACATACCATTTTGTATCTTATAACAGTTGCTCAAATTGACAGCCACCAACCTCAATGCAAGCATGACATCGGCATACAAGCCGCACCCTGGTGTGTTTTGAATCACATCACAGGCAGCTACTATAATCCTGTCTAATTCCATGTCTTACACACAAGTAACTTGAGATATCCCCATAGGAAATAATCAAGGGGAGTCAGATCACATCCTGTATCATGACTTCCTAGTCATCAGGCTCTTCCTTGCAGGAACTAAAGAATCTAGTACATGTAAATAAACAGCATAGTACATGTAAACTTGTATGCATGTTAGTTGTAAATCAGCTGGAAAACAGTAATGCTAGACAATGTGATAAGACAAGTTTACTTCTGTATCCATCCATAGTAATTCTGCCCGAAGGCAGGTCCTTAACTGCAATCATAGCATTTTCATGCTATGCTTGCAGCTTTACTAGGGAATTGTAGGTGTGGTAGCTTCCCATTGCTTTCCACACCGGTGAAGGATGATGATCATAATGATAAGGATGATGATGATGATGACCATATGATTTTGGGGACCATTTGGGACTTAAAGTTTCCCTAACATTTGTCTTACAGGTATGGAAAAACCCGATAAAAACCTCACCCAGAAAAACTGCCCCGACTGGGGATCGAACCCGGGTCCGCTGTGTGACAAGAAAGCACGCTACCTCGAGACCACAGCGGTGGACTACTTCCGTATAATGGTTTATTTTAGGAATTAACATTTTGAGGTTCTTTTAATCAAGTTTTTGTAAGAATGGGAACATGTTTCGATATAATCCTCTATATCATTATCAGCTTGTCCAGACTGTTGAGTTTTATAAAAACAACATATAACTCAACAGTCTGGGCAAGCTGAAGATGATATAGAGGATTATATTGAAACATGTTCAAACTGAACCAACATTAATTTGAGGTAAGATGTTCACATTCTCACAAAAACTTGATTACTTCCATATATCCATAGGGGTTTCTCGGACCCTAGGTTCCGTATCTCAAATTGTTCAGTGGAGCATACCCAATGTCCTGTTTAATTTTTGCACGCTCTTAAAGAATCACCCTGTATAAATATATCTGTAGACCTTGTGAAATATTTATAAGTTTGAATATATGGCTAATGCATGCAGTTTGTTTGATAAATTTATATTGATGGTGTGATATTTGAAAAGTGGAAGCAGCTCATCAAAAAATATGAATATGGAAAAGAGTGACAAAGATAATTTGAAGAAAATTGAAGATGATAATCAAGATGATGAATTAATTGACATGTAAGTACTTAATAATTTCAATAACTTATTGTGCTGAATGTGCATGAGTAACAGAATGATCAAAAACCCTTGGACAACTACTATAAGTTTCTTTGTAGAAAGCTATGATTATTTCTATGTTGAAAATTTTAGTCTTTGTCCCTTTTTCAAAGATCTCTCTAGTTTTCTTTTGTGAGACTTGGTAATATATTAAATGTCTTCTGAAAGTAATTAATAGAAAGTAACAATACAAGGTAATTTATTAAGAGATGAATCAGAAATATACACCTCATCTCATATTTTGTTTTAGCAATTTCTGAAAGAATGAAGGTATTGAGATTGTTCTCATGAAACAATTTTTTAAAAAGTTTTTTACAGATCTTCGCCATCTTATCTAGTAGACATTGAAATTGACTTTGACCAAATTTTTTTATAATTACATGTGTGTATTGTGTCTGTTAACCCTTAATTACTTGTGTGGGGTAATTTTTTTTTTTCCCCGTTAGGTTGAAAGACGCTACTATTTAGTGACAATTACATTTATGAGATTCCCTGGAACTCACTTATTCTCAAATGGACTCATCCAACATGTTATTTAATTGTATTTAGTTTCTTGGAATAGCTAATGACGCAATTATATTTATTTTATGTCATTGTTGCAGTCTGCAAAAACTTTTTACCCCTCACGCACCTAGCATCTGTAGACAGTTATTTTTTATTCTCATGTTTACAATTTGAAGTCTAAGAGTAAATATGAGTAGAAAGAGGAAAATATTTACAGAAGATGAAATTATAGAACTGTTGGAAGCATCAGATGATGCAATTGTTGGCAGATTTTCTTCTTCATCAGACGAAGACTGTGTAGAAGACAGTGATCACGATTCTAACTCTATACAGAGCGCTGAAAGCGATGGCCACTGACTATTTTTTACTTCTTGTTGAATGTTGGTGGCATCAATGCACATATAATTATACAAGAAAATGTGGGAAGAAAGATTGCTCACCGCAATTTCCTAAAAGACCTTGGTCGGAGTCTACTCGAGAGCTATCTGAAGAAAACCTCTTCAGGCAAAAATAAGACATCTCACAGGACCTGTGGAGGAAGCTGAACCACTGATCATCAGAAAATGAAGGAGCTGCCACTTCTGTCCCAGGGCCAAAACCCAGAAGACAACAAAGTGTTGCGGCAAGCCGATCTGCAAAGATCATGTGGTGGAGTCCTGTCCAGACTGCTTTTCTGTTGAATGAGGTGTGTATATATGTTATTATTTTTAAAAAAGTCATTAAACTTTGTACTAATGTGATACAGTGGTATTAACTGTGATAAAGACTTGAAGGCAAAAAAATACTCCGCGCGAGTCCTCATGTAGGTTATGTATGCATGAGTAATTAAGGGTTAATATTCTAGCAGTTGCAGTTTTTAGAATTTGCTAAAATGGGAAATGAAAAATCTGTAATAGCTAATATTTAATTTTAGGAAGTTATATTTTGAGGTTATTTTAATTATATTATTTTTGGTCTGGACATCTTACCTCAATATTAATGTTGATTTGTTCTTGGACATGTTTCAAAACAATTCTCTGTTTTATCTTCAGCTTTCCCAGACTGGTTTTATTTATGTTGCATTATGTTGCACCACCTGGATGTCGATGTCAGCTCCATCCTGTGGTTGGCCAAAGAACCTCCAAACAAGGTCACCCTCCATCGGAATATCAAAATTCATAACTCTGTTTCTGTTCTTCTGAATATAAATTTTTTCCCAAATAGTCAGCTCGTTTGTATTTTCTAACTGTTTTAATAATTTAGTGTCTGAATTTATATTATGTTTTTCAGCCAAACATGAGCAGCAACTGCAGATTTTTCAATTTCTCCATTTTTAATATTTCTTATGTGTTCTTTGGTTCTAATTTTTAGGTTTCTTTTTGTTTTCCCTATATATATCTTTTCACAACCCATGCATTCAATTTGATATATTCCTGACTTTTTATTTTTATCAGTTTTTTCATTTTTGTTGGTTTTTATTAGTTTATTTAAACTGTAGTTATTTTTGGTGCTAATTTAATATTAAACTTCTCAAATATATTTGAAATTTATTATGTACCCAGGGGTGATATGTGAATTTCCTATATTTTTTCATAGGTGGTTCTTTTTCTTTTTCAAGATTACTTCTGTTTATCATTTTTTGTTTTTATACTTTTCTATCCTTTATGTACCATTTTTTCATCAAACCCATTTTCTCTTGCTACTTTGATTATGTGTTTTTTCTCATGTTTGAAATCTTCTTCGTTTAAGGGTAAGTTTACCAATCTATGAGTTAAACTATTAAATGCTGCTAATTTATGTCCAATTGGATTGAGACCCTGTTGATTTTATAAAATTTCCGTATGAGTTTCTTTCCTATGAATCCTGAATTCAATTTTTCTTTTTCTTCGTTTCTGACCAATTTAAGATCCAAAAAAGGTATTTGTTTATTGTCTTCTATTTCTTTGGTGAATTTAATGTTTGTACTCTGTAAATTTAATAGTTTTAGGGAATCTTCTACATGTTTTTCTTTAACAATACAAATTATATCATCAACATATCTACTCCAAAATTTAAACATTGTGGGATGTGCTTTGGTGATTTTACATTCAAAATCGCTCATAAATAAATTTGCCAGGAAAGGTGATAATGGGTTTCCCATTGAGAGCCCTGATTTTTGTCTATAGAAATTCCCATTGAATGTAAAAAACATTTGGTCAATGCATAACGCAGTTAATTTCAAATAATCTTCTTTGATCTCTCTGTCTATGTTGTTTTTTCTTAACCAATTGTTCAATATCTCCAAAGTTTTTTGTTTCGGTACATTTGTGAATAGTGAAACTACATCAAACGAAACCAACCTATCTGTGGGTTCAATTTCCACTTTTCTAATTTCTTAACTAATTCCAATGAATTTTCAATCTGCAGACTTTCAAAATTATTAATTCTTTTAAATTGATTATTCAGCCATTTCGAAATTTTGTAGGTTGGTGATCCAATATTGTTAATTATTGGCCTCATTTTGTTTCCCGGTTTGTGAATTTTGGAAGTCCATGTATATTAGGGTTTCTTGGGTTGCTTACTTTTAATTGAAATTTTTCTTTCTTGGATAGAATTTTAACATTTTTAAAACAGTTTTCCACTTTTTTTATGGTTTTTGGTAGGGGGTCATTCTTAATTTTTTCATACTCTTTTTCTTTCAAAAGTTCTTCCATTCTATTTTGATAATCTTCTTTGTCCAGAATTATAATTTGGTTACCCTTATCTGATTTTGTATATACAACATTTTGTTATTTATTTCTTTGAGTGTTTTTAAATTCTCTTACAAACTGGGTTTTTATTTGTATTCTTATTTTATTCAAAATTTCTTCACATTTTTTTCTGATGATTATTTTTTCTTCTGTAACTAACCCTTCTATTGAATTTTCAATGTCCACTATGTATTCTTCTATTCTATTGGAATAATCTATTGCTGTTTTTAGACCGTTTTCTAACAATTTTGTCTCTTTTAGGTTAAAGGTTGCCTTTGAAAAATTTTTAACATAATTTCTGGTGGATTCTGATTTTTCTTCATTTCTGGTTTTATTCTGATGTTTGATTTTATTTGATGTATTCTTCTTTCCCTTTGATTTAGTTAACAAATTATTTATCTTTGTCTTTTGTTTCTCAATTTTCTTTTTCATGGTTATGTTCAAAAAAGTGAAAAATTTATTTTCTAGGTTTTCCCACATGATGTTTCCTAATATTTTAGACAATTTGATACAATTTGAAACAGTTAGAAAATACAAACGAGCTGACTATTTGGGAAAAAATTTATATTCAGAAGAACAGAAACAGAGTTATGAATTTTGATATTCCGATGGAGGGTGACCTTGTTTGGAGGTTCTTTGGCCAACCACAGGATGGAGCTGACATCGACATCCAGGTGGTGCAACATAATGCAACATAAATAAAACCAGTCTGGGAAAGCTGAAGATAAAACAGAGAATTGTTTTGAAACATGTCCAAGAACAAATCAACATTAATATTGAGGTAAGATGTCCAGACCAAAAATAATATAATCTGTAATAGCTGTTTACACTTGGTCAGAAAAGCACAATTGAAGTAAAGGCAAAATTCATTAAATATTTGCAGAAATCTAGGGAATTCGCAGATTAAGGAAAAATTTGCTTAAAAAGTACAAGGACAAAATAATGATAAAATTTGAGTCAGTACATCTTATATGATAATTTTGTAGAATTCTTTGAGAATATGTTTCAGTATGTATGTATACTATCATCAGTTCTTTCTGACTTCCATTGAAATATTATTTACAAAATAATGAATTTGAATGGAAAGGAGAAATTGATCTGGAATTAATTCTATATCACGGAAGCTATGACAGGTTCGGATTGGATATGTGCAGACAACGACACTCAGACATTGTGTTTGCATCCTGTGTGGGTTATATTGTGACAGATACCATGTTTATTTAAGTAATATTTTATCACCTCACCTCATATTCTTCTTTTAGACTCGCTACCTCATTCAGTTCCACCCTCAATATTTTCACGACCGTTGTTATGTCGTCTTGAAGAGCTGTTGGTAGACTGAAGAACTTCAAAATAATATCATTTTCCTCAGGAATTTCAAAACTCTTTGTTTATTTAGATTTTTTATTTGTTTTATTAATTTAGTTTTTCTTTTGATTTGATGTGTTTCTGACCATGCATGGGCTGCTACTGCAGATTTTTCATTTCCCCATTCTTTACATTCCTGAGATGTTCTTTCATTCTGATTTTTATAAACCAGAAGTAGAAAATTAGAAAATACAGTAGTAGCTACCCACGCTTCGTCAGTAAAACATCAAATCAAAAGAAAGGCCAAATTAATAAAACAAATAAAAATCTACATTAAAAAAAAAGAGAAATTAATGAACTTAGAAATTTCTGGGAAGATTGATTTATTTCGAAGTTCTTCAGTCTACCAACACAAGGAACAGGAGGTAGCTCTTCAAGATGACATAACAACGGTTGTAAAAATATTGAGGATGGAACCAAATAAGGTCCCGAAACTGGTCGAAGTAGAAGAAGAATATGAGGTGAGGTGATAAAATTTTATTTAAATAAATAATACCTCATAATGTTAATTCCTAAAAGTGTTATTGAATGCTCAGAGAGGAAAACAAATCTCAAGACATTTTGCCTCACATAATCATGCACTTACACTATTAATCAAAATAATGATTTTTTAAATTCTTTTGAAAAAATATTTGAGTAGAGTAAGTTCATCGGTCCACAACCAGAGGGAGGAGATGCAAATGGCAACTGTCAAATTAACAATCCAATATCAATTGATAATTAGGAAAAGCTCCTTGAAACTAGTTCTGCAAAAATAACAAATCTGAGGCAAGGTGTAAAATCTGATTAATTTATAAATTATTCTTATGGTAATGTCTATGAGTTTTTGTTCATTCTGTATAAAGCTTCAAATAGTTACGAAAACTGAATTAATTGTTTTGTACTTTTACGTGTAGAGTTGTTTTAAAAATTATAAAACTACTTTTTTTTAATATTACTTCCATATACTTTCTCCTTGTAATCTGCTAATAAATTAAAATTAAGATGCTTTAGTGCATTGTTTCCCAAACTGTTTTGATCACAGATTCACTTGATGACAAATGTCAGCTGTGTTGTAAACCCTACAAGATAGCTGCATTTACTCCAGAACATACATCTGGTACTCATTTCAATAAGAGGCTGAGTCACTCTTAGTGCCACCAGAAGATAAGGCTCATTTCTAAAAATATTGTCTTCATCTATTTTTGATAGCACAAGAGTGAATTTTTTTTAATCAGTGCTCTGGTTGCGGGAGAATGTAGGGGAAAAGTGACCTTCCAAATGTTTGGGGTGAATCTTTTAAGTCTATTTCCCTATAATTTACTTTAACAATATTACCAGAACACATTTTTGTCAAAATGTGTATATAGCATTGTAGCTTCTGTATGGAAGCTGCCCTGAAAGTAAGTACCTGCAAATATTTAAATGGAGTACCAGTCAAACTTCCCTACAAGTAAAATCAGCCCCACTAAATCTTCATGTCATTATTTAAGAATTATGGGACTTTCAGAAGTGTAATTTTTACAATAGGGTCTGAGTGTGTCCTTGTCAGTGCTTGAGATGCAGCAGGATGGTATCCTGTTTTTTTTTAAATTTTTCTTTGTATTATTTACTTATAACCTTCATCCATCCAAGTAATATCTTAGTTGACTATTAGATATATCACTGAAACGATGTGCTAACCATATGTCACTCATTGATATCCCCATATAGGGTATGTAGATTAACTTATACAAGGGCATTTGATAAGTAATGGCAACACACCATAAAAAATGTATTTAGGTTACTTTTGACATTACAAACTTCAATTATAATTTCTTACCAAGTCAGCTATATATTGCCAAATCCTTGGAAGATGCCACACTCCATCTGCAGCATCATTTCTGGATATTTCTCTCATCTGAGATCGATCTAGGGTTTTCTGGATATCAACTCTTGATTGTAATCAAATGCCATGTAGAAGTTCTTTGATGTTTGAGAATAAGTTATAGTCACAAGGACTCCTGTCTGGTGAATTGGGTGGATGTTCAAGTACTTCCCAATTCCACCTTCTAAACAAATTCTACTGAACTTCTTTTTTAGGGCAGTATTACTTATTGAATATGAGAAACAGTGAGTGTATTCACAAAATATTGTTACTTCAAGACTTTCAATATTACAGATTTATACAACAAAGACTGATCAACAACATACTCTAAGATTACAATGGTCACCACTAGAATTGCTGATTTACAATAGTGTTGCCATTCAATGAATGAATGAGTCATATCTTATCTGACCTCATATTTTATGTTTTTTTAAACATGGGAACTGCAGTTTTCAAGAGGAGTTCCTCTTATCTTCAGCCAACATTATGACTACCAGATTTTTGTTGGAATCTTCATCTATAATGTTGCCATCTGGTGCTGATTTGATGAACCTTGAGATCAAGTCCTGTTCATCTGGAATTTCAAAATTGATGGAACAAATTTGGATCCATGAATTTTCAAACTACCAATGAACAGGACTTGATCTCAAGATTCATCAAATCAGCACCAGATGGCAACATTATAGATGAAGATTCCAACAAAAATCTGGTAGTCATAATGTTAGCTTAAGATAAGAGGGACTCTTCTTGAAAACTGCAGTTCTTATCTAATCTGTTTAAAAATCATAAACTATGAGGTAAGATAAGAAGTGACTCATTCATTCATTGAATTAAGAACCTCATAATGTTATTTCCCATATTTAACTATGAAGTGTTGCCATTACTTATTGAATGCCCCATTAGATTACGGATGTGATGATTTCAAAATATTTTCTTTATTTCTTACCACTTGAATGAAGTATAATTGGGTCCACTTTATCTGAACAACTCTACCAACGACCTTTTGCTTCTTATGTTGGCATGGTATTTTCATATTAAGGTCTGTAATATATTTTACATTTTTTTTTTTAGTTTTTCCTTTTATATTATATCCTTCTCATCCCATTCCAATGTGACAGTAATGTAATTAATTGTCTAAATTAAATGGTGAAAACTATCATTATTTTTTTCATTCCACCTCAAGCACTGGTCTTTGTATGAGTAATTCCTAGAATGAATCAATGTGTTTCTTCTTTCTATGCATGTGTCATTTTCATCATATTCAATTTGTGCCATGTCTAACTTTTCTTCCTTTGTATTATTCTTAAAAAATATTTAACCAATAAGATTTTTACTAAAAGTATAGGTAGGAACTGATTAGATGGCTAGCGGCATATGAGGGCCATGTGGTATTCCCATATTTACTCAAGTAATTCCCCCTTTTTTCAAGATTTAGGAGTGAAAATTCGAGAGGGGAGAAATTATGCAATGACTATGAAAATGTCAATATGCTTTCACAATGAAGGACACTATCAATTAGACATCTACAGTAATTATCACTTGTAACTTAAAATTTGCAGTGTAGCTGTTAGACTTTCTTCCCATAGTTGAGTTTAACGACACTGACGCTATGATGGAATAACACTGTTACCAATGCACAATGATACCTAACTCTATTCAGACTGA
Source organism: Diploptera punctata (assembly GCA_030220185.1). Lineage (NCBI taxonomy): Eukaryota > Metazoa > Arthropoda > Insecta > Blattodea > Blaberidae > Diploptera > Diploptera punctata. The sequence goes on along the minus strand of JASPKZ010005677.1, from coordinate 51,674 downwards.
TGCACAGGTGACTGAGACTGCAGGTACCTTTAGGTCTTTGTAGAAGGGGATGGATTCGGACTTGGGTTTTCCATGAATTCCTTTGTGTTTTACTTGAAATCTTCATAAGAGTGCCCAAGTTGTAACTGAAAATGTTTAGCTTAGGTAATGCATATTGTATCGGAGATGGATTTTTAAAAAATATATATATGTGAAAAACCTAAGGGGAAATTATGCGAGTACATATGGTATTATTATTTCTGAGAGTACATATATCATTCTCAACTCAGTTTGAGCACATAAACAGAATGAATATTTTGACAATATCAAAATTAAATGGTGTTTTGTGTGATCAGAATATAAGTTATAAAACAAAGAGAAACATTTTTGATCTTATATTTAATTAATGTTGGGAAGTAAACATTATGAGGTATAATCATTAAAAATCATCGGAGAACATATTGTTTAAATAACTCACCTCATAGGATTCATGCTTCCATGATATCGCGATTTCAAACATAATCATGTTCATCGTCAGCCATAACTCCGACTGTTGAAATTCTTCGGCCGTCAACTATGGCGACAATAGAATAGTTGACGGCCGAAGAATTTCAACAGTCGGAGTTATGGCTGACGATGAACATGATTATGTTTGAAATCGCGATATCATGGAAGCATGAATCCTATGAGGTGAGTTATTTAAACAATATGTTCTCCGATGATTTTTAATTTTTGATCTTGCATATTAATATTGTTTAGTTGTTTTCTTCACTCACCTCATACTTCTTAACTCCCACGCAGACTCGAGTTTCTTTACTTCATTTGTGACATTCTCAATGCTGTATTATGTTCACAACTGATGCCTTCTTAGAAGGCCATTGGACATCAGTTGTGAACATAATACAGTATTGAGAATGTCACAAATGAAGTGAAGAAACTCGAGTCTGCGTGGGAGTTAAGAAGTATGAGGGGTGTGTGAAGAAACAACTAAACAATATTAAAATAAACCTCATAGTGTTATTTCCTATCTTCATAACTTGCATATTAAATTTATTACTTCTCACTGAAACACATATTTTATTTGAAGAGAAAAAATATACACCTGAAACGGTAGCCAGGTAGTTCAGTGGTCAGAACACTGGTTTACAGAACCAGAGATATCGGGTTAAAATCCCGATTCAGGCATATATTTTTGTCTTAAAATAAAATTTATCTTTCAGTGGGAAGTGATAAATTTAATATGTAAGATCAAAAATAAGCTTCATTGGCTACAAATGTGGTGTTAATTCCCAATAAAGTATTCTTGTTAAAGAAGCCACAGGCAGTGTGTAGAATAAAAAGTTAATGCATGGGAATTCACATAATAAAGGAGAGAAATAATATGCATTTGAATCAGAATGCTGGTAGCTTAGTGGATAGAGCACTGGTGTACAGAACCAGAGACTTCGGGTTCAAATCCCGTTTCAGGCATATATTTTTCTCTTCAAATAAAATTTGTTATTCGGTGAGAAGTGATAAATTTAATATTTAAGATGAAAATATGCAGTTTTGTGCAACTCAAAATAATGTTTAACAAACTGAAAAAAATAATTCATGTAGATAATGCTTAAGCATGTGGATTTAAGTCCTGGGAAACGGTTCACAAATCTGATTCGTAGTAGTGACATATATCTGTGATCAAATAATCAGTTCACTATAGACTTAGTCTCTTTTGAAGATTTGATTTCTGTTAAGGAATGCTGGATACAAAATTCATCAGTGAAATCGTAATAGGCCTAAGACTTGGTTGGATGAAGAAGAAGAAACAGAGTTCTGTTAATCTTATTGGTTAAATATATTAATGATCTCTTGTGTTTTTTCTGAGTATATAATAATCATATTCAAATACAAAGAATTATAATTATTACTAGTGGTCACCCACCGGTCGAAATTCAACCACAATTCATTAAATTTTTTAAGTATGTTCACCGTGTGTGCAATATGCTTAAAAAGGGGTGCAAAGTTTTTCCTTCACATATTATTATATAGATTATTTGTTCATTACATATGATTCAGTTCAATTAATATGCAATTTAAGGAATTTTATAAATGTTGCATATTGCTAATTTTTAAAGCACAGTTTACAAAGTTCATGTTTTTTTTCAAAATGTATTCATAGTAACTGAATCTAACTCACTGGCACTGTCAAATCTTCATGACCACATGGACATAAGTTCTCCATATACATCCATATCTCCAAGTTATTATTTCCTAATCATTCTCTAAAGTGAAGGTAAAGTGATCCCACTATAGGCCATAGGAGATCCTTGGGGTGTTGGGGTAATAGGTTATTAATGCTTTGATGTTTCTAACAATGGAACCATCAACCATTAAGAACAATAAAGGAATTAATCTTCTCACAAAAAAATAGATAAAAAAAATAGACTCACATTTTTAGGAAATTTGAAGAGAATACATAATTAAAATAATCGCTAATGTATTGCATGCAAAAACCTACCTTGAAATTTCCCCCAGAGAATTATTGTGATGTACCAAGACCATGTCCAAAAAATTATCTGCCATTTTTAACTGCAAGACACAGAAATTGAAGCCAGAATCCAGAAATGGCAGCCCACTATATAGAGCAGATAGATTTCCTGCTTGAATAAGAACAGTGTGGAGTGAGGCAGATGTGGTGCAGGTAGTGAGGGTTATGCAATCCATGATGCGAGGAGTTGTATTACTTCCTTGTAGTGTTAATGAGAGATTTAGCACTGGATTTTAGTGCCTTGCAGTTAAAAATGGCAGATAATTTTTTGGGCACGACCTTGGTATATCACAACGCTTCTCTGGGAGAAATTTCAAGATAAGTTTCAGCATGTAATGGTTGACGTTCCCTTGTAAGTAATTGGCAAGAGATATCAGCTGGGTTATCAGCCCTCCATGAATATAAATATACTACTCATTTCCTTTAAAGGCTAAGTCAATCCTAGGGCCATGACGCCTCCAGAATATTTAGGCCATTTTAAAAATCCTGATCCCATTAGGAATCAAAACTCTCTACCTTCTGGCTTACCTTATTCAAGTAATCTACAATATGTCCCCTAAACAATAACTTTCAAATCATGGTTAATGAATTTATGATTACCAGAGAAATTGTCAGAATCATATTAAAAGATAGACTAGGACAGAGATTCGTAAAACCATCACACTGTATCAGTCAGATCATTGGGTTGTCTGAGGTTGAGATGGTTAGAGAACACCAGCATGTTTTTAGGACTAAATCAAAGAAGAATGATGCTGGTTATTATTATTATTATTATTATTATTATTATTATTATTATACTCGGAAAAAACAGATCGGTGTGTGGTCATGTCTATATAAATGTTTCTCAAAGCAAGTTTCTGCATATAGTATATTGTATTAAGTATTTACTGTATAATAAAATATATAAATATCCTCAATTCGTGTCCAACTCAGGGTCGAGGGATGAGATGAGATGAAAACCCTACATTTATAGAGATCTGTGAATGACAAGGGTGCTGGCCGACCACACCTGACGCACTGTCACAGGGACAGATAAACAAAATTAAATGAAATGATTGAAATGAATATGGAGAAATGGTGGAATTAAATTTTGGCAGGGAAAAACGGGAGAAAAGCCCCCCAAGAAAAACCTGCCCAAACTCCGTTTTGTCCACCACGAAACCCACATGGAGTGACTGAAACTTCATCTCAGGACCCCAGAGGTGAGAGGCGAGTGTCTAACCACTTACTCCACGGAGCTGCCTTTACTGTATAATAATATTTCTAATTAAATAAAAAAAATGTTTACAATCCTTCTTATAGAAACAATCAGTATACAACATAAAATAAATAATGACAGTAAGATTTTCATACTTCTTTTTACATTTTTAGAAGAATAAATTTTTGTTCACCTCCCTCAAATCATGGTTAATGTTAATAAAGAAGGTGAATCTGGAATCATCTTATCTCATAAATTGTTGTGTTCTATTTGAACATGTTTCAATATGCTATGCATAGTATCATCAGTTTGTCCAGACTGTTGGATTTTATGTTGTCAGCCCTGGATATCAACTCCCACTCCATCTTCTGGCTGATGTAAGAACTTGCAAATCTTATCTCTTTTCCCAGGGATTTCAAAATTCATAATCCTCTTTTTGTTCATCTGGATGTAGATCTTCTTCCAAAAATGTCATCAGTGTCACTTCAAAATTATTAAAACTCTCAAGATTTAGGAGAATCTCCTATTCCAGCCTGTATTACAGTTAAATGGACTCTTTTCAATGCTTCCTTGCTCATCCCAAATTCCATCTTCCTGTTGCTTTGTAGTCATAAGCTTGTCTTGGAAAGTGGATGTTTTCATCCTCAATACATGGGAATTCCATCTACCTTGATAATCCAGAATTTACATGGCAGGGAAAGATGTTGAAGTTGTGAATATCTTTATTTCTTATTTTATCTGTCTAATTTAGAACATTCCTTAATGGATATTAAAAATGTAATTTCTGCTGACTGTATTTTATTCCAGTCGCTCTTTCGCAGTGTCCAAGTTTCACTCCCATATAACAATGATGGAACTGTCATAACCTTATGAAATGTTTAACTTGTTTCTCTTCTGGTCTTCTTTTTTTTTTTTAATGTTCTAGCTATAATTCCTGTGATTTTATGAAAGTGTGATAGCTTATTAGTTATATCTTTATCACATGTAAAAAAAAGTCTTAATTTAAAATAAAATTTTTCAATGTTTCATGCCATTAGGATTTCAGAATATATATGGGGAAAAAAAACATATACAGTTTCATCATCATCCTGACAGGTCATAGTCCTCGAAGGACTGTTATGATCTACTGAAGTTTTCATTCCGTCTCTTAATGGGTCATCCCAATGATCTCTTCCCATGTGGGATATAGTTTAGGATTGCCTTGGGGATTCTTTGTCTGGGTATTCTATTAACATGTTATTTCCAATTTTCTTGATAGTTATGGATATGGTCAAGGACCACGGCTATGTCGAGTTCCTGAAGGATATCGAAATTCCTTTTCATGTCCCACTTAGTATAGACTGCTGTTTGGCACATGAACTTCATTTCACTGGTGGTAATCCTCTCGTCTGTCGTCCACAAGTTCCACACTTCACAGCTGCAACATAAGATAGGTCTTGCCAGAGTTTTATATAGATGAAGACGTGTGTGTTTTTGAACTAGAGATGGTTTCATTACTCTGTTTATAATTCCAATGGATTTTCAAGTTAGAAATCTTATTATGTTATCTTTTTTCCATCTCTTGCTATTTCTGTCATAAATGATAGGTGTCTGGTTTTTCTTTGTTGTAGATTTGAAAGCAATGTATTTTCCCTTCAACTAGTTACTAGCCAGGAGAAGGTTAGTCGAGTAGTGGGGCTGCCACTTCAAAGCTTCTGGACAAGCTTATAAAAAAGAAAGAGATATAGGAAAATCAGAAATGAACTCTTCAGCCTTGAATACTCTAATACTATCAGGGTTGAAGAAAACAAGAGGTCAGGCAAGGGAGACTGGATAGGAAAGTAAAAAAGAGGAATCTGGTACTAGAAAAAGAAGAAATACCAGATCAGTCTATAAACCATCAAGCTGACCAGTGCTAATTGGTGGGTAGCTCATCCCTTTGGTTCATATTGCTTAACCTTTACACTGCTACGAACAGGTATATCCGTTGGCAAAGAAAATGCTTGCCGTGCTATGGGTGTGTATATCCATTCTCAACCCCAAACGCCTGCTAGTTATATAATACGTATTGCATTGCTTTCAAACTAAGCAGGCATATACTGCCATCTCTTAGGAACCTAAATAAACTTTTTCCATATTTCTCCCTGCATTGAGCAAGGAGGGTTTAAAGGCTGGAAATATCTCAGCAGTGAAAAGGTTAAACAATATGTTAACTGCTACACCACAAGAAGGTAGGGATTGGACGTTGGGTTATTGTCCAGGTTGGTTCTTGTAAGCTTTCAATCTAGAAAAAATTAGAGGGTCTCCTCCCTGTTAATTAACAATAACCCTTTCGTAGTTTAGCCTGCTTTATGCATAACTGTTTAATTTAATTTTGTACGTAAATATTTGTAAGACCCGGCGAAGTGTAATTAAAAATTTAGATAATGAAACCTAATTTGTATGTAATGCATATATATATATATATGTAATTTGTGGTTACACATATCAAACATAAGCTTTGCTGGGTATAAAAGCAGTGTTAAATCCCATTAAAAGTTTTCTTAAATAAGAAGCAGCTAGATGGCATGTAGAACAAAGGTTCATTACCTCAGACAGGCAGGGATTGTAAAGTGAGATGTCTAAGTAGCACAGTGGTTTAGTGTACTGGTACATGCAAAACCAGAGACCTTGGGTTGAAATTCCAGTTTAGGCATACATTTTTCTCTTCAAATATTAATTCATAAAATATATCTGAGTTGTACATAACAAACATTGTATTTTTAAAATGGATGACAATACCAACACGTGATGATTTCAATAATCATGAGATAACATAAGTTGATGCGAAGCCAACAACTGGCTGATAGATCCCAGCCGTTCTAGGTCAATCACATCATGGAGTTTTGATGTAAGTGAGGTTATATAGCAGAAACTTGGTTTGATATATGTGTTTTATTTTCACATTTCATTGTTCACTGTGCTGTTTTCCTTCTTATGCCGCTTTCCTGATGTGATTTTTAATAATTACAAAAAGTAGAAATGAAGAGAATGATATGGAGGAGCGGAAGGCATTGTTGGGTTCGCTTCGAGCTCCGCAGAATACCATGTAAGTGAATTTTCCTCTTGCAGGACTGAAAATACCTTGCTAGCCTGCTCGCTTGCTTTTCCCAACCCGACTTGATCTACCAGTAGCATGGAGCACTACCTGCTATGCAGCACTTCGCCTGCCTTCATCGGAGATGCTTCAGACCAACCCAACATACATAGTGCATAATACAGCTTTTCCCAAACTTAATTTCACTATCAAATCAAGGGAAATACCACAAGAATTTTCTTCTTGTCGATAATTAGATAGGGAAAATTTTGAATTTTGTTAAAACGAATGTATAATATAAACGAGAGAATATACAGAAATAAATGTAATTGGTACATGTACAAAGAATGCCAAATAATCGTTTTTTATCAAAACAGCTGCTTCATTATAAATCTTTAGGCCGAAGAAATGTAGGAAGACCAAAACGACGTTGGAAGGACGACCTGCACCTGCAGCATCTAGTGCACCAGGGAGCGGAATGGACCAACTGGCCCATACCTTGAAGATGATGATGATGATGATGTTAAAACTGGACTATGGCATTTCAGTCCAGAAGATGATTTTAAGAATCTATAGTCGACTGCAGTGCATCTAGTTCTGAAGGATGTGGGTTCAAACCCGGTTGTGGTCATTGGGTTTTTCGGATGGAAAAATCCAGGGAACAAGTCCTCCAGGAGAGACTTTAAGCCATGAGTCCCAAGTCTGAAGATTTTCAGGCTTGAAAATGAACCACAAGCCTGTATAAAAATGCCTCTGCAAAATTTACCAACTGTTTCCCATTCAGTAATACCTTAGATGTCTCATTGAGGTGCTAGGCCACCCCCCATCACTTGCTGACATCTATGGGTAAATTAGTGTAACTAAATTAACTTGGTCAATAAGTTCCCATTAGGGAGCAACCTAATCCCAGCACAGGGAAGGAAAGAACTTAAGAAGAATTTTATTTCAACAATATTTCAGTGAAAATTCCAGGGAAAAATTACACACACTTCAATGGAGAAATTCAGGCAATAGAGGTAGCACTAACACAACTCCTCTACAGAATAAATACATTTCAGAGAGCAGTTGTATTAAGTGATTCAACATCAGCTATACAAGCTATAACAACATATAACTCTCCAATCTCCAGAAAAGTGTTGGAAATAAAAAAAGATCATAAGATTATTGACCAAACAAATAAAATTATGCAGCTCCAATGGATCCCCTCTCATTGCGGGGTACATGGAAATGAAATGAAATGGCGGATCTTTTAACAAAAAAGGGCACCAAAATTTTACGGAAAACAAATCAATCCCTGCCCTACCATTCTGCAAAAATTATAATTAAGAGAAACTTCCAGAAAGAACTGATGGAGCACTTCAAATCACAAAGTAATGAGAAACCATTGGCAGCTATCTCGCAGAATAAAAACTTAATACCTGAACAGCCAAGACATGAAGCAGTAGCAACATTCAGACTGTTAACAGGCCATGACTACCTGGCAGCGCACCTCCATTTGGAATCTTCAACTCTCCAAATTGTATCCTGTGCCAAGACAATAACACTACCATGAACAGAGATCATCTTGCTAGCTGTGAGGCTCTGAAGAAGTCACCTACAAGAACTCTGGTAGGACTCTATTGGGAAGCAAGAAAGCAAATGGAACACATCCAAGCTAATGGGCATTAGACTACTACTACTATATTTCAGTGAAAATAAATTGAATTGAATCAGTTAACATCTTACCTCATATTCTGGTAGAATTCTTGAGAACATGTTTCAGTATGCCTGCATACGATCATCAGTTCATCCTGACTCGGTTGTCAAGAATTCTACCAAAATATGAGGTAAGATATAACTGACTCAGTTAAATTTATTAGATTGAACCTCATAATGTTACTTCCTATTGAAATAATTATAAGCTTTACTAGTTAAAAAGGTAGTGTTAAAAATAATAAACATTGGAAAATTTAATAAGTTTGGGAAATGCTATTTTGAAGTGAACCAAAAATTTGGGAAATCAAAAAAAAATTGTCGGTATTATCATTCATCTATAGTTGTTTCCTTGTTAATTTATTACATGTTGAATTACATAGAAAAAATCACTGAATTAATAAAAAAAATGTTGTGGTATTACTACAGTGTTATTTAAACATTACTGAAGTGATAAATCATCAGATAATTGAAACATTTTGTCTGTTCATTCTTACCTCTTATAGTTGTTTTTGTCGAACATATGTTTCAGGGCTTCTTAGATCTGTAATCGATGACGATGGGGCTAAGAAGCCCTGAAACATATATTCGACAAAAACAACTATAAGAGGTAAGAATGAACAGACAAAATGTTTTAATTATTAAACAAACCTCTTAATTAATAGTGAGTGGAGAACATATTTTAATCGACTCACCTCATACATTTTCAAACTTCTTTGATACCGACGGTTTCAGACAAAATCATGTTCCTTCAGTCATGGCTTCCACTTATGACTGAAGAAGGACATGATTTTGTCTGAAACCGTCGGTATCAAAGAAGTTTGAAAATGTATGAGGTGAGTCGATAAAAATATGTTCTCCACTCACTATTAATGATATAACCTCATAATGTTTACTTCCCAATATTAATTTAAATAAAACTTCTTAATGTTATTTTCTATTGTATTTTAAAATAAAATCATCAGATATTTGCACTTATGTGTGGGTCATCTCAGAATATAGCTTTCTCCAGCCACACTTCCTCTTCCTAGTTTTGTTCCTAATTGTTTTCTTCTTTATTTGGTCTCATGTCCTCCTATCTTGGTCATTCCATACCTCCTCCTCCATCATTTTCATCCATTCAACTCTTCTTTTCCAACTCACCTCCTAGTCTAAATTCCAGTGCTTGTCTCGGTATCCTTCCAATATTCATTCTTTTAACATGCCAACTTATTCTACTATTTTACATTTTGTCTTTTATTTTATCCAATTTCAAAATTTTCTTATTTTAGTGTTCTGTATTCTAACTCTTCTGATTACTGGAATCAAAAGTAAACATTATGTAAAAAAATTGGAATGTTTATATTGATAGTGTCTACTGCTGTGGTCTCGATGTAGCGTGCTGCCTTGACATGCTGCGGGCCCGGGTTCGATTCCCAGTCGGGACAGGCTCCTGGGTGAGGTTTTTTCGGGGTTTTTCCGTACCTGTAAGACAAATGTCAGGAAGCTTAGGGCCCAACGGTCCCCGAAAATCATCTGGTCATCATCATCATCATCATCCTTCACTGGTGTGGAAAGCTGCAAAGCATACCATGAAAATGCTATGATTGCAGTGAAAGACCTGCCCTTGGGCAGAATTACTATGGATGGATGGATGGATATTAATAGTATTCAAAATAGTTTTGAATATTTCTATGGGCCCATAGAAAAATGTTAACTCTTTTATATAATTTCATCATCATAGTACATTCACGAATTTAGGCCATTTGTTGACCTGTTTCGGCCTCAAGAGAAACACCATCCAAAAGTCTTTTGAATGGACGTCCTGGTTTTCTTCTTCCTGCAGGTTGATAGCTTAACATTTGTTTGGGTATTCTGTGATCTTCCATTCAATGAACATGTTGCATCCATCTTGACTTATAATCAGAAATTTTGTTTTCTAAAGGTTCCATGTGTAATTCTTCTAAGATGTCTTCATTTTTTTTGTGATCTAGTAGTGTGTATCCTGCAGTCCTCTGAAGGTATCTCATTTCAGCAGATCTAAGTCTCTGTATATCCTTCTGTTTCAACGTCCATACTTTGCTACCATACAAAAGAGTTGGAAGAGCCAGTGTTTTATACACTTTTAATCTTGAATGCTTTTGGACTAACTGTGGCTTGAAGATAGAATTCATTAATCCTAAAATTCTTAAAAATTTAGTTATTTTTGCATTTACACCCTTTTCTTCTTCATATGAGATATTGCATCCTAGATATGTAAAATTATCCACCTGCTCCAAAATTTTATTGTCCAGTACAATTTTACTTCTGACAGGATCTACACCTTGAAATTCCATCATTTTTGTTTTTTCTGTAGATATCTTCAATCCATATTCTTCTGTAATAAGGAATTTTATATAATTTAGCACATCATATTATTAATGGAGATATTCCAGGTAATTTAAAAAATAAACAAGTTTTTTCTGTAGATAAGAAATTTGTTTTTAATTTTTTTAGATTTTAATTACAAATATCTTTGTTTAAGAGCTGTATTTTTTTCTGTTTCGTAACAAATATCCAAAGAAGGAAGTTGAAGTACTCCTTCAAACAAAAAAATCTATATTCTATGGAATAATTAGTTTTTCCATTACAATTTTGGAAGAAAAAAAAACATTTTTTTAAAATCATTTATAAAAAAATCTAAAATCGGAGTTTTAACATCAAAATATTTAACTTTTCGTGATAAAAAAGACCCTAAGAAAACTTTTTAGGCATTCTATCGTTCATTTTTTTTCTCCAAGCATGCTTCTTAAAAACTTCATCCCTCTTCCTTGAATTCCTCTTAAATTAATAAAGATTTAGAAATATATGTTATGTATTTTTTTACAGTTCAGTTTATATTGTTAATATTTAGAATTCCAAATTTCTGGTTCACTTTATTTAGAATAGTGTTTATGAATTGGATTGATTGATTAATTGATTGACTGTAATATAGAACAATAATATTGTTTAAGATGAAATTTTAAAATTGATTTATTGTTCATTTATTTTTTTAATATAATGATAACAGAATGTAGAAATGTATGTTTTCATGCGTTCTCTGCATGCATGTGATAAATGAAGAATAGATCTTTTCATGTTTATTGTTGCACTTGCATTTAGAATAAGGTGAATTCCACGTAAAATTTGATGTAACAGATGAAAATTAAAGTTTCTTCCGTGCTTCCTGAAGTGGTATATGGACTGTTAGAAAGATTTTGAAGTGCCTACATCCCAAAATATTGTAGAATTAGAACAAACTCATGCGTAACAAAGAATTGTTGTTCATTTTAATTAAAACTCTTAACCATGCAGAAGCATTAGTTAAGTCCATTACCTTTATTTTCTATAATTAGTAACTAAAGTTTATTTGAATATAAAACTCAAAACATATATTTAGTATTTAATACACAAGTGATCTTCTTGGTGATGTAATATTAAAATATATATGTAGTCAATATGCCCATTTCACCAATTAATGTTTTAAAATGGTCAACAAGTTTCTACAGCCAAGCTGTCATTCTCAAGACCAGATATTGACTCAATATCTCAGTCAATATCTGGTCTTGAGAATGACAGCTTGGCTGTAGAAACTTGTTGACCATTTTAAAACATTAATTGGTGAAATGGGCATATTGACTACATATATATTTTAATATATTTAGTAACTCCTCCTATTCACAATTGCTTTTTGAATTAAAATTGAAAATTTCACAGTGATTATTATTTTACTCTCACTCAGTAAAAATATGATGTCATTCTGCAGTTACATCTGTTACCGATATAAAAACATACATTTTTAAGTAGCTACAATTAAAGTTTGAAACTCCATATTGAAACATACATACATACAGTACATACATACATATGTTTTGAAGAGAAAAAGTAGTGTCCTACAATCTGGACACTTAAAAAAAATTGAAATGTTATTTTTTTAATTGTTATGTCAGTTACTATGGAATTTACCATAATTAACTCATTTTTATTAAATTATAGTGAAATGGTGTTATGAATTTTTAAATACTGGATTAGTATAGTACTTTTTTTTTTAATTTGTACAAAATTTGTAGCTTTTAGAAATATTAACTTTTTTGATTTGCAGAGAACGCATTTGTTAACAACAATACACACAGTGAAACCTCAATTAAAAGACCATCAATAGTTTCAAGCAAAAATATTCTTTGTTTAAGAGAAATGGTCACCTTGTACGGGTAATAATAATACTGTACCATATAACTTTTAAAATTGTAAAAAGCTAAGGTGAAAAATTTCCAGAAGGTTTTCTTCATTCTTTTTGGCCAAACTTAGGCTTAAATGTCATCTGGACTTCACAAACCAGCATAGTGATCCCAAAAACTGTGGACTTGACATGAATATCAGTTTTTAAATTGTTTTTAGATCTCACTCCTCTCCCCCTCCTCCTCTATGGGTGCTAAAGTCCTAAACATAGGCTTAAATGTTATTGGAATATGAACAATCTACCACTGTGGACTCAGGGTAGTGTCGCTGCTTGTTTGCTGCGGCGCCAAGTTGATTCCCAGTTAGGACAAGTTTCCTGGATGTTCTTTTTTTTTTTTTTAGGGTTTAACTTACAGACTCAAATGGTCCTTGAACATTATCTGGCCATTATAATCATCATCATCATCCTGCCAGGTATTAGTCCTAGAAGAACTGTTACAGCCTGAGAAAGCAGTTTTCGTGCCATCTTTTCATAGGTTGACCAAGTGACCATTTCCCATTTGGACAGTAGTTCATTATTGCCTTGGGGATCCTGGATCTAGCCATTCTTGAGACATGTTCCTTCCAGTTTAGCTGATATCTGGAGATGTAGTCCAGTATTGGTGACACATTAAGTTCTTGAAGGATTTCTACATTTTTCTTTCGATCCCATTTGGTGTAGCCAGCTGTTCGGCGCATAAATCTCATCTCACAAGCTGTTAGTCTGCTTTCATCTCTCGTCCTTATAGTCCACGCTTCACTCCCATAACATAGGACTGGTCGAGCCATTATTTGATAAAGACGAGTACGAGTTGATTTTTGCATTAATGAAGGTTTTAAAACTCTATTAATGATTCCCATTGATTTGTTGAATTTCACAATTTTCTCTGATAAATCCAAATTTTCAACAAAAGAGAGTTTATATCCCAAATAAGTAAACTCATTAACTCTCTCTAAAATTTAGTTATTTAAACAAATTTTGCTTGGTATTGGGGATTTTCCACAAAAGGCCATTATTTTAGTTTTATTGGTAGATATTTCCATTGAATATTTCTGGGCTATCAAATTTAAATTATAATAATCATAATATTTGCCATGATTAGTATTGATGATGTGTTTCGTCTTAAATGTTTTGTTCTCTTGACTTAGAGATAGAGGAAGACCAAAATTAAGATGATCTAACCATCCACTCTTGAGATCTCATAGGAACAGGCTAAACCTAAATAAATTCATAATGCATATGAATTCCCTCCATGGTATCTTTACCTTGTCGTGGTGGAGTGGCTTGTGTGCTTAAATGATCCTGAGAGCTATGCCGGCGGTAGCATTGCTGCCGATAGGGTTACCCATGCCGGACTGGTCGAAGGTGATAAGCCAGACGAAATAAGTACCTTGGTCGAAAGAGTGACGATCTTTCACCGTAAAAATACAACCGTCAAGAAATGCGGACATGGGTTCTACTGGGGTAAAATTTTCCGGAGGTCAAATAGTCCCCCATTCGGTTCTCCGGGCGGGGACTACTTCAGGGAACCCATGCCAAAGGCTCAAACACAGGGACATGTTCCTAGGAACATGGAATGTTAGGACTTTATACAATAGCGGGGCACTAGAGATATTAACGCGGGAATTGGATAAATCGCCCTTGGATATAGTCGCTTTACAGGAAGTTAGGTGGCCAGGAGAAGGTAGTCAGGAATCAGGAAGCTTTGCATTATACTATGGTGGTGCAGAAAGACCTGCATTTGGAACAGGTTTTTTAGTCAGAAGGAGGATCCTATCCGCTATCCGAGATATTAAGTTTGTTAGTGATAGGATATCATACATAATTCTAAAGGGTAAACGACATGATTTTATAATTGTAAATGTACATGCCCCCACAGAAGATAAAGATGACAAGATCAAGGATGAGTTCTATGAAGAATTAGAATGCTTATTTGATAGCCTTTCACGATATCATATGAAAATTGTCTTAGGAGATTTAAATGCAAAAGTGGGGCGGGAAGATATATTCAAACCAACAATAGGCAAATTCAGTCTTCATGAAGATAGTAACGACAACGGGGTTAGATTAGTCACATTTGCCACATCAAAGAATCTCATGTTAAGAGCACAACATTTCAGCATAAGGATATTCATAAATACACCTGGACGTCCCAGATGGAGAAACTCGGAACCAGATAGATCATGTATTAGTGGATAAACGCTGGCACAGTAGCATCATTGATATTAGATCAGTTAGAGGGACAGACTGCAATTCAGATCATCATCTGGTCAAGGTGAAAATCAGACAACGGCTATCGCTTATGAGAGGAACAAACGCTAAAGATGATTCTGTGAAATATGAATTAAAAAACTTGAAAAATGATGAAATGCGGCAAGAATACCAAATCAAATTGCTAATAGATTTGAAGTACTGGAATCTTCAGATGACAATGTGGCAAACGAAGAAGAAACTGATATAAATAAAGAATGGGAGGCTATAAGAGATACTATTAAATTGTCAGCATCAGAAAGCATTGGTTGTTTAAAAAAGAGGCAAAACAAGAAATGGTTTGATGAGGAATGTGCCGACATTGTAAAGAAAAGAAAGCTAGCAAAAATGAAATGGTTACACGAGCCAAATGAGGTAAATTTAGAGCAATTGGGTAGTGTTAGACGGGAAACCACCAAGTTACTAAAGAGTAAGAAGAGGGAATATTTGAGAGAGAAGATTAATGACCTTGAAATGAATGCAAAAAATAGGAACATTAGAGAATTATATCAGGGAATTAGTATAGAGAAGAAAGGGTTTCAGGCTAGAACAAACATAATTCGGAATGAAAATGGGGATATGATTGCAGATTCCAAGAGTATATTAAATAGATGGAAAAGTTATTTTAATCAGCTATTAAATGTACATACAGAACAGGACATTGAGGAGGATAAGTTACAGACAGCAGAAATGCTAGTCGCAGAGCCAAGTTCATTAGAGGTTGAAATGGCAATTGAAAAATTGAAGATGTATAAAGCATCAGGTTCAGATGAGATCCCAGCAGAACTGATAAAATCGGGGGGAGAAAATTGATGGACAAGATACGCTGGTTGCTTAGTATGATTTGGGAAAAAGAAGCTCTTCCAGATGAATGGAAGGAATCAATTATCGTACCAATTTATAAGAAAGGAGATAAAACTGATTGCAACAACTATAGGGGCATCTCATTACTTTCAACTTCGTACAAAATTCTAACAAATATATTAGTAAGCAGACTTACTCCCTATATTGATGACATTCTAGGAGATCATCAATGTGCATTTAGAAGAAACAGGTCTACAACAGATCAGATTTTTAGTATAAGACAGATTTTAGAAAAGAAATGGGAATATAATGGTACTGTACATCAACTATATGTAGACTTCAAAAAAGCATATGATTCAATTAAGAGGGAGAAGTTATATAGTATCCTGTGGAGTTCGGAATTCCTAAAAAGTTAGTTAGACTTATACGAATGTGTCTAAATGGCTCAACGAGTAGAGTGCGTGTAGGCAAACAGTTTTCAGACACTTTTGAAATCCAGAATGGGTTGAAGCAAGGAGATGCACTATCTCCTCTACTATTTAATTTTGTACTAGAGCATGCCATTAAATCTTTAGAGAATGAGGAAGGCTTACAACTGAATGGTATTAATAAGCTGTTAGTTTATGCTGATGATGTAGTACTACTGGCCGATAGCGAGGAGATACTAAAGGCCAACACGCACACACTATTGAGTAACACTAAGAAATTAGGACTGGAAGTAAATATCAGTAAAACTAAATATATGGTCACACGTAGAAATACATTATATAATGGAAATGGACAGCTAATACAAATGAGGGAAATTTTGAGGAATTGGCTGAATTCAAATACCTAGGAACAATAATCACAAATAGGAATGAGATGCACAAAGAAATTAAACATAGGCTCAATTCTGGAAATGCATGCTATTATGCATTGCAGAGACTTTTGATGTCCCAACTCCTTTCAAAAAACGTTAAGCTGAAAATATATAAAACTATTAATTCTACCAGTTATATTATATGGGTGCGAAACATGGACTCTTACTTTAAGGGAGGAAAGGAGATTACGAGTATTTGAGAATAAAGTTCTTAGGAAAATTTTTGGACCAAAGAGAGATGAACAGACAGGTGAATGGAGAAGACTACATAACAATGAACTACATGGTCTTTATAGGAAGCCAGATATAATAAGAACAGTTAAGTCCCGTAGACTGCGATGGGCAGGACATGTTGCGCGTATGGGGAATGAAAGACGTGCATGGAAACTTCTTGTAGGAAAGCCAGAAGGAAAACGCCCAGTTGGTAGACCAAGAATGAGGTGGGAGAACAACATTAACTATGATTTGAGGGAAGTAGATTATACAGGGAATGATTGGAAAGCATTAGCTCAGGATAGGAATATATGGAGAGCTTATGTCCGTGCGGCCATGAACCTACGGGTTCGATAGTGCCAGTGAGTAAGTAAGTAAGTATGCATATGAATTTTCTTATGAGGATTTCAGTTGACTCTGTTATTATGTTTAATATTTATTTAATTTCTAATTATCCATACTACACAACCAGTGTTGCCAACTTGCAGAATTAATTAATGTCTGGGGGTTTGCTGACCATTCATCCTTTCCCCACATCCATTGGATGAATACATTGTTTTATGTTTTTGCCATTTTATTCACTAAATGTAATAAAATAAGCCCACTGTTCATAACCTAATAGAAAAGACTGGCTTTAGCATGTAAAAAGAATGGAACATATTAGAATACTCAACAGATACTTCATTATACAGTAAAACTTGCTCAAAGTGGAATCACATGGGACCAATTTTTTTTTTCTCCATATTAGACAAAATTCTGCATTATAAAAAACTAAAACTTATTAATAATCTTAGATTATAAATTACCTTATATGTCTTTTTACATATTTTGGCTTAATTGTAGTTTCACTGCCGTTGAAAAGTGAATTATAGTATATATGAGCGAGCGACTTCTACTGTAATGCACGAAAAAAACAGTCCTGTTTTGTCACCGTTAAAATTGTCTCTTATGCGTATCCTGAAATTAAAGTAAGCAGTTTCGATTCCTGCTCACTAACTACACTTTCGTCTATATCATTTGATTCCCCGCAAATTTCATTCCACACTACATTGTGTCGTCTTTTAAAACTGTCCAGCCAACCTAAAGATGCCTTTGAAATTGTTATTCCCTAGGGATTTAGCAACAGCTAAAACTTGACTTTGGAGCAACACAACGGTCCGGGTATTGGAGATTTATCTGCAATCACTTTCACTTTTTCGTTTAATGAGAATGATACATACATTTAGCCATCTTTATTCCATAAATTCAGAATGCTACCTGAAAGATGAGTCTTAGAACTAATTTAAGTTTTTACAGTGCAATGATTATTTGTCAGACAGGTATCTGTATTTTGCATTACGGGTGTGCAGTGAGGCCAAAATAAAATTTATGTTGCAGGTAGAATCTCTACTTCACCTGGTGCCAGGAATCTTTTTTTTTTTTTTTTTGCCTAATGGGAATTCATTGAAGTGGAAACTAATTTATTTTCTCTGTCTGTCTTTCTGCTTTATAAGAACTTTTTTCATGACTTGTGTAGAATTATTCTTCTGTTACCGCGTTGGACGGATTCCGTTTTATGCAAAATAAATGCATGTAAAATTACTATTACTTTGTTCACATTGGACAGATTTTCACATTATTCATGTTCCGGATTAAACAACTTTTACTGTTACTTATTTTAGGAATTCACACTATGAGGTATATTCATTTAGGTAATTTTTTTTATCACTCACCTCATATTATTCTTCTTCTTTAACTATAAACTAGTTTTGGAACATAGTTTCTGTTCCATCCTCAGTATCATCACGACCGTTGTTCTGCTGTCGTCTTGAAGAGCCGTCCTTCGCTCCTTCCATTGGCAGACTGAAAAACCTTGAAACCAGGTCATTCTCCCCGGGAATTTCAAAGTTCATCAATTTCTTCTTTGAAATTCCCGGGGAGAATGATCTGGTCTCAAGGTTTTTCAGTCTGCCATTGGAAGGAGCGAAGGACAGCTCTTCAAGACGACAGAACAACGGCCATGACGCTACTGAGGATGGAACAGAAACTATATTCCGAAACTAGTTTATAATTAAAGAAGAAGAATAATATGAGGTGAGTGATAAAAAAATTTTACCTAAAAGTTTTGCTGTATTTCTCCAGAGGAAGAGAACTACTGGAAGATCCTCAAAAGAGGTAGTTGGAGACCATAACCAGCCACTAGACCTACTGCTTGACAGGATGATGATGTAACCTAAATAAGCCATTTATGAGTGGTTGGGGAAAGATGTGGTCTTTAATTGGGGTCCAAATTATATTTATTTTACTGGATTTAATGAACATTTTAATGTTAAAAGAAATGGTTGTGTAATAAGAGTGGTCTTTAAGAGAGGTTTTACTATAGTAATGATTTTCAAATTAGGAACATAGATTAGATTAACTGATAAATGTTACAGTTTAGATCTATGAATGAAATATTATAGTTGGATTAAATAAATAGATTGTTTTATTTTTTATTTTCATTTAATATAATCTTTCGTAGTTTCACTAGCCTTTTACTCCGATCCGATTGAGGGTCTTTCCACTTTTCAGCGGTTGCCCTTTTACCAGCCGGCTGCTTGGCCTTCACATCCACATGTGTCAATCACAGAGGTAGATGATCAACAGCCAGTGTAGGGGTGACATGTGGTTAGCATGTCGAGTTCCCCAGCCATTATAGCTGGTTCCTCAACCTGGAGCCGCTACTTATTGTAGCTACCCAATTGCATCACGATGCTGGGTGGGCACTGGTCCCATAATGGCCGAAATACCATGAGAAAATTTCTTCCCCCATGGAGACTCGAACCAGCGCAAGTCCCGTAGCTCTGCGCCAAGGCTTCCTACCTTAACTGCTCGGCTACGGCGCCTTTTACTCACGGTACCAATATGGCTGCATTGATGACCAAAGAATAAAAAGATACTGTTACAGTGGGTTATTTTTATTAGTTTTTAAGCAAAGAACAAAAATAAGGTTAGGGTGGCTTTTTTTTTTAAGTTTAAGAAACTTAAGGTGATAGTTATAGTTGTTTATTGTTTGGCCATTTAAGCGACCATGTTGATGCAGATAACATGTCAAGAGAAGTGACTGAATTTTCTGTTATTATAATATGATGAATTGGACTATGTTATGCATCAACAGGCTATGTGCCATTATTTAAGTTTCTAGAAAAATATGTTTACAGTTTAAGTCAATCTTCACTATTTATAGTACACAAAACTAACAATGCTGGATATTGGAAGTTATTTTCCTTGTTTGACAGTTATACATCAACAATCTAAGAGCGGAAATATTTGGCGCTTAGCTGCATGATACAAAATTTATATTAACGTTTATGAAGATCTGGTTTCATAGCCGTTAGTTGCAAAATGTAGAATCTCTGATAGGACTGATGGCATTTACATTTTTGTTTAATGATAAGGCTATATTTAAAGATTTGGTGCTAAAAGTGTGTGTGTACACTTCATGAGCCAGTGAATAGATGACAGCAAAATCTTAATTTTTTTAATTGGCACTTAGCTGATTGATGCATAACATTGTCCAATTTTGCGATTAAGATTTAGGATTGTTTTACAACTTTTTGGCTTAGGTGAATTAACACAAATTTAGCTAAGATTGCATTGTTGTATCCTCTGACCAAACAATTCAAATAAAGTAGCTTTAAAGCAAAATTCAAATTATTTATAATCAAAAATATATGACAAATATTACTTCTCAATAATAAAGACAATTATTAATAAAAATAGTTTTTTAAAGGCTGAAAAATTACATTAGTTTATTGTTTGTAAATTTCTGATGTAGCAATGTAGAAATTTGTAGATTTCAATTGGAATATAAATTTGTATTTTAACAAAGTGTATTTCATAATCTCAATTAGTTTGAAATATATTTAAGTAAATAATACAAGCTGTTAGTTTTGATGAGTATATATACTTATAGTGGTAGATAATTTTAAATTATTGCAGTATTTTTAAATTGGACTGTACGTTTATTGTAGAATTAGTAAAATTTAGAATAGTTACAAGTAAGCTAATAAATAAAGAAATATTATTATTATTATTATTATTATTATTATTATTATTATTATTATTATTAATGAGCAAATTCTAAAGAAATGTAGCAATTGAAGTTGTCATGAAAAGATTTTTGAAAAATTTCTCCAAGTTTTCATCAATCCCACCTAATTGACAAAAATGTATATGTCATTTCTTTAGTGGCCATAATGACTAGCATGTCATGATGCAGGCTATGACCTAACTCCCCTTGATTATTTCCTATGTGGACATCAAAGTCATTTGTGTTTGAGACTCCAGTGAAGACTGACATGGAATTAATTGCCAGGATTGTAGCTGCCTGTGATGTGATTTGAAACACACCAGGGTGCAGCAGAATCTTGTACACTGATGTCATGTGTGCATTGAGGTTTGTTTGCTGTCTGTTTGAGCAACTGTTGTAAGATACAGTTAACTGATAAATAAGGTGATTAAAAAAACTAGACAGTAATGTGAAAGACAAAGTTTTTTTCCCATATCTCCTTAACCCTCTGCATGCCATGGGTAAAATTTCTTGTGTCAGAGATTTAAATCACATCCGCTGATGTGATCGGCTTTGTAAGTAGTTGAAATATATTGTCTGGCAGGTAATAGACAGAAACATCAGAGCCGATCTAATCGGCTCACGGTACCTAAAGGGTAAGCTGGCTTCTCGGACCCTAGGTACCCTATCTCAATGATGAAAGTTAAAAATTAAATTGTACCTGTTGGTAGGTGCCATCGTCCTCAACTTTGTTAATATATTGTATATAAAATTAACTGGAGCACTTTCGGAAATTACCTTCCATCACCTGTAGGTTGAGTTTCCGTTACTTGTTGTGTACGGTGATGTATACTCCAACTGTTTGTAGCAGCAACTGACTTGTTTTTGACAATATCGTATAATGGGTTTGACTGGGGTGCGTTCTCATTAAGAAGTGAGGTGTTGTTTGTTTCCTTTATAAACAATTAGAGGAACACTATGAAATATGCAAATATTTTTTCATTGGATAAAGGTACAAACATGAAATTAATAAAGTACATTATTTGTGGTTATTTATTTATTTATTTATCGCTCATGTCAGTAAAAACAAATGAATAATGCTGTCAATTAACTTTTCAAATAATTCTGCTATGTAAGCAATTGAATCTTGTGCTTATTTTCAAAGTTAAACACTCGTTATATAGAGTTAGTATCGTGTATGGCCTCCACGACATTCGATGACACTTTGGCACCTTCTTGGCATGCTCCCAATAACATTCTGGATTTCCTCTTGCGGGATATTCGCCCATTCCTCCTTCAGAGTATCTCCAAGTTGCTGCAGAGTTTGTGGAGCTTGATGTCGGTTCCTGACCTTCCTGTCTAGAAGATCCCACAAGTGTTCAATAGGGTTGAGGTCTGGCTGACCGCTGGCCACTCCATTACCTCAATTTCATTCCTCCTCAGGAAATCTCTGGTGACAGCCGCAGAATGTGCCCTGGCATTATCCTGCATAAACAGAAATCCAGGGCCTACTCCAATGGCAGCAGGTACTACATGCTCTTCCAGAACGTGCTCGATATACCGGACAGCATTCAGTCGCTGGGGAACAAGTACAAGGTCCATACGATTGTTGTACATAACTCCGGCCCACACCATTATGGAACCTCCTCCGAATCTATCAATTTCCTGTACAGCCTCTGCAGAAAATCTTTCTCCTGGCCATCCCCACACCCTCAATCGACCATCACAAAGTGTAAGACGATACCTGGATTCGTCCAAGAAGAGCACAGACTCCCACTGGTTCAGGTTCCAAACACCATGGTTTTCAGCATACGTACGTCTTGCTGCCTTATGCCCATTTGTTAAACGTGGTTTTTTAACGGGCCTTTTTGGACGAATATTCTCTTTCCGTAATCTGTTCCTTATGCTTTGGTCTGAAACCCGGATTCCGGAAGCCATATGAAGGTCATTCTGCAGGTCTTTTGCAGTTTTTGTACGCTGTCGAAGAGCAGAAAGAACAACGTATCTGTCATCCGGGGGCTTGTTTTAAATTTACGGTCCTGGCCACGTCTTCTACAATACTGACCTGTCTCTCTGTGCCTGTTGCGTAACCTGGACACCATGGAAGGAGAAACCCCAAGCTCTCTAGCCACTTGTCGCAGAGATTGACTTTGTCATAAAAGATGTAGAGCATGATACACTTCAAACTCATTTAAATGCCTCATTTTGTCAGAGACTTCAATAAACAAGGCAATAATCAACATTCGTCACTATAGCAACATCGGCAAGTTTACCAATTAGAAGTGGCCAGTGCCTTCCAAAATAAAAAAATTTCTCTATATTTGTTATTTGAGGTAATTTCTCTGTATTTAGGCCATGGATCTTTAAAATTGGTATCCAATGATGAAATTAATAATTCAATTTACATATTGTCCAACTTTCAGCATCGCAGCTTTAAAAAACAATTACTTATTCAGTTTATTACAAGTGTTCCTCTAATTGTTTTGAGCAGTGTAATTTCGAGGTCTTCAAATATGTTTATCCTAGCTGGAATGTTTTCTCAGGATAAATATATTTGAAGACCTCGAAATTATAAAGGAAACAAACAACACCTCACTTCTTAATGAGAACGCACCCCAGTCAAATCCATTATACGATATTGTCAAAAACAAGTCAGTTGCTGCTACAAACAGTTGGAGTATACATCACCGTACACAACAACAAGTAACGGAAACTCAACCTGCAGAAGATGGAAGGTAACTTCCGAAAGCGCTCCAGTTAATTTTATATACAATATATTAACAAAGTTGAGGACGACGGCACCTACCAACAGGTACAATTTAATTTTTAACTTTCATCATATGACTTCACCTCAACGGAATTTGATATGAATTTCACTAGTATTGATATCTCAAATTGTTCTGTGGAGCATCCCCCATGTCCTGTTTATATTTGCATGCTCTTACAGAACCAGCTTGTATATATTGTTAAAATATTAAAATAAGTACCTGATGTAGCAGTTGTCCACAACTAAATTAAACTTCTGTTTAAGAAACTTCATCAAATTGTTAAATCTTGATTTTGAAAGGCCTTCATAATTTTAACTACTTAATGAAGTTTCTTAAACAGAAGTTTAATTTAGCTGAGGACAATTGATATATCAGGTACTTATTTTAATGTTTCTATTATTAATTTAACAGCTTCACTGAAGGATAAATTACATTTGAAAGGTCCTGGGTTTGAGTCTTGGTCTGGGCAAAAAAAATGTTTCTTCAAATATAATTTATTTTAATATTATATTGCATAACCTCAATGGTGTTTTACAATGAATTTTAGAAGTATTGACACCTTGTATATATATGATTAAGAAAGTTTTCTTGGGTTTTCTGCGTCATGGATTTAAGGTTGGCCTCTGGCCACTGACTCCGACATTTTGCATGATTCAACATGCCATTATCAAGGAATGGATCATGCCAAAATGTCAGAATCAGTGGCCAGAGGCTGACCTTGAATCCATGACGCAGAAAACCCAAGAAAACTTTCTTAATCATACTTATATCCGCGGAAATATACAATATAATATATATGTATATATATATATATATATTTTATTGCAGATTTTTGTGGATGTAAGTATGAATAAGAAAGTTTTCTTGGGTTTTCCGTATCTTGGATTCAAGTTTGGCCTCTGGCCACTGATTCCGAACTTGAATCCAAGGTGCGGAAAACCCAAGAAAACTTTCTTATTCATATATATATTGTCATGATCATTTTCGGTGTCTAATGAGTAGTTTTGGTGAAGATTTGTAAGAATTTTTCAAAAAATATTTTCATGAACAACTACAGTAGCAAAATTCATCCACAATTGCTATAAAAAAAGCCAATGTAGAAAATATTACCAACAACCTGTGTTTTTGCAGTTGAATTTTGGCCAAAATTTTTCTCTTTTTTTTTGGGCCAGTGTTGTATTTATGTATTAGTGAGTTTGTTGCCTGATGTATGTTTATAAACATGAAATATAATTTTTAAATCCAAAATAGCATATGTTTTGTTTGTGTAATAATTCACATACAGTACCAATGTTTTTTTTAATGCATGTAGTGTGATGATTTGAGTTTGTGGAGTTATTACTTATTTTTAATTGCACAGTATTGAGATTGATACAAAACACTACGAAAATATTTAAAGAATTCAAGAGAATTTATAACAAACTTACTTTAAGGTGACTATATTTTTAAAAAAGAACTCTTAAAAAAGGGACAGTGTCTGGTACAGTCTAAATAAAAGTTGAGAAACATATAGTTATTTTTAACATAAGTTAAAGTAGTGCTGAAATATTTATGATTGATTATCATAGACCATTTTCCTGCGACCTACTCCAATTCATGTTATGATTGTGTTTACGACTGGGGCAGCGTATTTACATAAGCAATTTGTGTAAAATTATGTTTGTTTCCCTTTTAAGTATATAAAAATATTTTAAATGCTTTTTAATATTTCTTTGTAATCTTGATATTAGCCTACATATTTGGTACTTATTTTGATGTTTTTTGTTACATGTTTTTGTACATATCTCATAGGGTAACACTACATCAAATTCCGACCTCTACTCTAATCCTCCTAAACCAGAAAGACATATATCAAGATCATCAAACATTCTGTAAATGAGCAATTTGTTGAATCATATACCACAACAATTTGTTCATCATAATTTTTTTATTTCCGAAATGGAACATAGGGCAGCACAGTGTAAATCGTCATATCACAATATGATATAAATAATATTGTTTTACCAATAGTAGCAATAATTATATCAGAATATTAATTAAACAGCTTAGGAAACAATGATACTTAATGTTTCAATGGAAGTAACATTATGAGATTTGTTTTATATCATTTAATTGAGTCATTACATATTACCTCATAATTTTGTATAATTCTTGACGTAAGATATACTGAATCAATTAAATTTAATACAATAATACTGTTTTTTTTTTGAGATTTCAATAAAATTTTGAGATATGTCATAATAATTCATTAACTTTTTTTTGTAATATTCTGTAGAAGGTATGGCTTTTGAGATTAGTAAGTATGTAAACATTACTATGTTGACACTAGAATAACATAAATAACTTATATATTGTAGTTCACTAATTAACTAATTCAAAAGCAGTAACTTTCTACACAATTAAGTAATTTAGGTACAAATATCTCTTTACGATGTAAATAATTCAATCCTAGAGAGATGCTGCCCACTCTGTGACAACTATAATGTGATTCTAAACAAAGAACACCTTCTCAGCTGCAGAAAACTAGATAAAAATAAACAGAATACTTGGAAGCTCTTCAATGGAAAGCTGGGAAAAAAAAAATTATTTGGGTCAGCAATCCCAGAAGTCACTAGTTCTATTTAATCTTAATACTGGATTGAGTCCCTCCATGGTATCTTTACCTTGCTATGCTGGAGGTAACATTGCTGCCAGAAGGGTTGCCCAAGAAACGTCAAATGCAGACTGGATTATAAGTAAAAAAAAATCTTTACATTTGTCCTGTGTAATGCCTGATCACTGGATGTGATGATTATTATTGGAAGTTTGTCATATACAAGGATGCTGGCTTACCAGGCCAGTTGCACCATCACAAGGGTAGATGAAATTAAATGTAACTAAAAGGTTGACATGAATATGGACATGTGGTGAAATTTATGGCAGAGAAAATCCTTGAGAAAAAACTGCCAGGTTGATGACATGAACCCCCATATTATTATAGGTCTGTAATATACAAAGTTCCAGGCTGACAATGTCTTATCACACCATAAGGATAGATGAAATTAAATATGACATCAGATAAGTGGTGGAATTAAATTTTTGACGTGGGAAACATAAGATACTATAAACTTAAAATCAGTTTTTCATCTCACCTCATACACTCCATATTCTTCACAGCATGGTTTCCTATCTTCAGCCATCTTATCAATTGTTGAAGAAGGCTGAAGATAGGAATGACTGTTCTTGAAACCGCTGTCCTGTGCTGTGAATAACACAGAATGTATGAGGTGAGATGTATGACTCATTTTAATTTGATTGATGTTAATTTCCATCATACGTTTATGAAACATTGAGAAAAACTTGCCCATCTTCTGATTCATCCTCCACAAACCTCTTATGGTGAGACTAATATGCAAACTCAGAACTCACAGGTTTGGGGCAAGTGTCTAACCACTTTCGCCATAGAGCTGTCTGGAATATGAGAATCAAACACACACAACTGAACTAACAGGAAATTCAATGTTGTCATATTGTAACCTCTAAACTATGCTAAACATCTCATTAACACAATTGAAAACACTCTCACAATAATCCACCGAAAAAACATTCCAGCTAGGATAAATATATTTGAAGACCTCGAAATTATAAAGGAAACAAACAACACCTCACTTCTTAATGAGAACGCACCCCAGTCAAACCCATTATACGAGATCGTCAAAAACAAGTCAGTTGCTGCTACAAACAGTTGGAGTATACATCACCGTACACAACAACAAGTAGCGGAAACTCAACCTACAGAAGATGGAAGGTAACTTCCAAAAGTGCTCCAGTTAATTTTATATACAATATATTAACAAAGTTGAGGACGACAGCACCTATCAACAGGTACAAATTTAATTTCATCGTATATTGTAACCTGACTTGAAAAATGTTATGATCCCACCTCCCTACTGTTTTGAACCAAGAGACAAAAAAATTAGTTGTGAATTTTAACACTTTGAGTTTGGCGTTGGTACTAGTACCACTGCAAGACTCAAAAGTGTTAAGTGTGTATGTATGTACCCCATAAGTCTCACATGGGGATAAGGGTGCTCTCTAGCAAGAATTTCTTAACCAGCCTGATTTAGTTATTTATATATTAATGTTGGGAATTTTATATTATGAGGTTTTCAATTAATAAAATCAAGAAGAATGAGTAATTTTTATATCTTACCTCATAGTTTTTTTCTTAAACATAGGAACTGCAGTTTTCAAGAGGAAACATCCCTCCCATTTTCAACCGACATTATGACTACCAGATTTTCATTGGAATCTCCACCTATAACGTTGCCATCTGGTGTTGATTTGATGAACTTCGAGATCAGGTCCAAACTTCTAAAACATTTGGAAAAACCTTTAGAATTGACAGTTTGGGAGAAGATATATATTCAGGAGAACACATTTAAATCCATGAATTTTGAAATTCCTGATGAACAGGACCTGATCTTGAAGTTCATCAAATCAACACCAGATGGCAACGTTACAGACGGAGATTCTAACGAAAATCCGGTAGTCATAAAGTTGGTTGAAAATGGGAGGGATGTTTTCTCTTGAAAACTGCAGTTCCCATGTTTAAGAAAATATAACTATGAGATAAGATATAAAAAATGACATTCTTCATGAATAAGAACCTCATAATGTTATTTCCCATATTTAACTATGAATAATAAAATCAATTTCAATCATGTATATTCTTACCTCATATATCCATGTTATTTAACACAGAACCGCAGTATCAAGAGCCATTGCTCCCATCATCAGCTGTTGTCACAACTGTCAATTCTTCATCACAATAACCATGTTAGATCCATGAATTTTGAGTTTCTGGACAAATAAAATTTGATTACAAAGTTCTTTAATTTAACACTAGATGGCAGTTTAGAAGATGTTGAAGATTATCCAGACTGTTGATTTTTATTAATAATGAATGGAGAACATATTTTAATTGACTCACCTCATACATTTTCAAACTTCTTTGATACCGACGGTTTCAGACAAAATCATGTCCTTCATCAGTCATGGCGTCCATTGATGAAAAAAAAAAAAAAAATTATGTTGTCAGCCCTGGGTGTAGACTCCCACTCCATTTTCTGGTTGACCAATGAACTTGTGAACCAAATCTTTTTCCTGGGCATTTTCAAAATTTATAATCCTATTTTTATTCTTCTGGATTCCTGGGGAAAAATATTTGATTCATAAGTTCTTTGGTTAACCAGAAGATGGAGTATGAGTTGACATCCAGGTCCGACACCATAAAAATGAACAGTCTGGACGATGGTATGAGCAACATATCGAAACATGTCAAATGAAACATCAAGTGTTTATGAAGTACGATGATCAGATTCACCTTATTTATTAAGAAGGACCTCATATTGTTACTTCCTATTGTAATTTATTAATACAATTTATATTTTGAAATTTTAACTCACAAATACAATTAATTTTCATTCATCTTGGCTAATCACTGAACAATTATAAGAATGATTGTACCTTTTCTTCATGCTGGTATCTTTGCTCCAATTAAAAAAAGAATCAACAGCTGGCATCTATGAAAGAATTACCTGAACTATTAGAAGCATCTTTGAGGAGTATACACAATTTAAATTTTACAAAATTATGGCAGTGTCTGTCTTAACATATACAAGTGAGAATTGAACTCTTAACCATTCAGACAGAAGAAAAATACATTCAGTAGCAGGTGTGACAATTTTGGACAAGAATATAAATTAAGATATTAGAAAAGATTTAAGTATTTTTAATTTAAAAAATAGAATTGACAATATGAGAAACAGCTGGTATGAAGATGTTAAAATAATGCCTACAGATAGAATCCCTCTGCTGTTATTTAATTACAAATCAATAGGATATAGAAGTGTTGGATGCCCATTTACTAGATGGGAAGATTCATTTAATCCCATTTGATGTGAAAACAGGTCAAAAGACCTAATTTCATGAAGTAGAAGAAGAAGAAGAAGAAGATTAGAAGCATGGTCAGTAATGAAACAAAATATATAAATGCATGTTACAAACCAGAGAGAGAGAGAGAGATAACAGATTGTTTCACAGAATGGCGACGCTGGATGGTCACTTACGCAAGAAAATGTTACCTTGTTCTTGTGTTATTGAGTCTTGTTTTCAGTTGTATGTATAGTTTTCTTTTTTCCTTAGATTGTAGATCTCATTTACAGGAATTGTTTCCACGGTTTTATGAACATACTTAATATCAAATTTTCCCTGTCAATATTATCTGCAATCTTGATTTATTGATGTCGTTTTCTCAAATACTCATAATATTTTGTCATCCTTAAAGTCATATTGTAACTGGAAGAATAACCGTTTTATATATTTTTAGTTTAACATTTTTAGAGAAGTTGGAATGACAAGAGTTCCTGTAATGCTTAACAAGGCACATTTTTAGAGTAGAGCCTACATTTTAATTTCTTTCTGCACCTCATTCTACCTATAATATAATGGCGTAGCCATGCTGGTATCTTTGCTCCAATTAAAAAAGAATCAACAGCTGGCATCTATGTAGGAATTACCTGAACGATTAGAAGCCTGGTCAGTAATGAAACAAACTATGTAAATGCATTTTCAATGTTTTTATTTGAATTAACATTTTCCAATCCTGGATAGAATCAAATTTAAGAAAGAAAAATTAATGTTTGAACCAGGATTTGAATCCTGGACCCCTAGTTCTACGTACTAGTGTGCTGTCCATTACACCATTCAAACGACAATAGAAACATTAAAATTTCTTTCAACTTATACAATTCTCGTTATAATATATATTATAGTACGTAGAACCAGGGGTCCAGGGTTCAAACATTAATTTTTCTTTCTTAAATTTGATTCTTTCCAGGATTGGAAAAATGTTAATTCAAATAAAAACATTGAAAATATGAAGCTTTACCACTAAAAAGTAGTGTATAAATTCTCAATAAATGAAAATACTTCTGAATAGAAGACATCAGTTGGTGTGATGGTAGTGACAGCTATTAGCCTTTGGATGAACGAGAATTGTATAAGTTGAAAGAAGTTTTAATGTTTGTAGTGTTGTTTGAATGGTGTAATGGACAGCACACTAGTATGTAGAACTAGGGATCCAGGGTTCAACATTAATTGTTCTTTCTTAAAAATATATAGATACATGTTACAAACCAGCTTCATTGTACTTCAGTGCATGCAAGTACCATGACAGGAGTACTTATCATTTTATTACAGTGGGTTAAGCCTTAGGTCTCGAGTCTGAAGATTTTGAGGCTTGTGAAAGAACCTCAAGCCTGAAAAGAGAGGCCTCTGAGCCAAATATAAACTGACTTTCCTCCATCCATGCAATACCTTAGTTGCATACAAGATGCCTCATTCAGGCAACAATGTCACTCATGACATCTGTAGGGAAATAAGCATAACTGAATCAGATTGATCAAGAAACACTAAAAGGGCAGCTGAGGGTAGACTCAAAGGGCCATGAAGCCAAGGATCCTTACTGGATGACCACTTTATAAAAAAAAATTGGGTAGGTTTTAATATGATAGCATTGTTAGAACACTTTTCAGATACATATTTTCTAAGACCTTGTGTTTGCTGCTTCAAATTGTTTTTCTGAACTAGCTTGTATTAATATGCATGACATTGGTGGTTGCAGGGGAATGACTGTTACGTCTGGTAGTATCACAATAACAAAAGACAACTCTAACTTAATTGGAATCAGCATTGGTGGTGGCGCTCCACTATGTCCATGTCTCTACATTGTACAAGTAAATACACTTTTAACAAAATAACTGTAGTAATCAATGGTAAAGAGAAAAATAGAAAGACATAAAATACATGAATCAAAATACCTGCCGTGGAAGTCTACAATTTTACATAAAGAGAAAAATGTTTGCCTGAAACGGGAATCGAATCCCGAACCTTTAGATTTCCATGCTAAGGGCTCTGACCACTGAGCTAATTTAGGCTACATTCCTATCTAAGCATAAAATCCTCCCTTTGCCTTACCCTCTTGATCCCACATTCAATTCAATGAATCATCATTTACAAATACACAATGAATGGCTTCTACATTAAGAAGACATGAAGGGATTCCATACAGTTATAGCATTATTTATTAAATTAATATTAATAAATTAGTCCACACTGTGGTGTTGAGGTAGCTTGCTGCCTTGTCACGCAGCGGGCCCGGGTTCGATTCCCAGTAGGAACAGATTCCTGGGTGAGGTTTCTTTTTGGGGTTTTTCCTCACCTGTAAGACAAATGTCAGGAAGCTTAGGGCCCAACGGACCCTGAAAATCATCTGCCATCATTATCATCATCATCCTTCACCGGTGTGGAAAGCAACAGGAAACTACCACACCTATAATTCCCTAGTAAAGCTGCAAAGCATAGCATGAAAATGCTATGATTGCAGTGTAAGACCTGCCCTTGGGGAGAATTACTATGGATGGATAGAATATTAAGAAGCTAAACATTTTTCTCTTTACCATTGATCACAATTGTTTAGTTGTGTATATTAATTTACTTATTTCAATCATAGTAATAGCTTTAGCTTCTTAATAATATTAATTTAAAAAAAGTAACTATTCTTGGTTGATAAGTGATGTATATATTTATTTATGAATGTAATATTACAATTAATGTACTCAGACTTGCTGTTTGCATGCATTAATTATTACAACTGAAGAGAAAAATCTCTGCCTAAATGGGATTTGAACCCAATCTCCAGCTTTATGCATTGGCACACTAACCATTGAACTACTTAAGTAATCTAGAATCAACATATCACATCTTGGGAAGAAGATGGCCACAAATATAAAAAAGTTTAGTTCTGAGTTATTACAATTAAAGTTTTAAAAAAGGTATAGTACATACACAATATGATATGGACACAATTTTATCCTGTCTCCATTTTCTTGCACATGACTTGTTGCCATAAAGAAATAAATCTGTAACCATATTTTCTAACAGATAGTCTTAACTCAATTTATGACATTTTTACACTTGTGGCCCTCTTCTTCCCAAAGTGCAATATATTTAGCAAACCTGAGTACATTATTATGTTTGTTAATTATTAGCTGATATGCCATCATATTGTCTTCTTAGTAAGAAGCGACTCTATTGTAATGTAAATAGAAGTTCACTAATGTGGGTACTTGGGAATTTCAAATTTGTGTCTGCTCCTGGATTACTAGCACAATAATTAATATAATAAATTTGGAAATTTTTACATTATGAGGTTTTCTTAATAAGAGTCAAATGAATCGTGAATTCTTCTTACCTCATAAATCTATGTTTTTTTAACACAGAACTACAGTATCGGAAAAAACATCTTTTCCATCTTCAGCTGTTTTCATGACTCTGAAAACAGTGAAAACAATTGAAGATGGAAAAGATGTTTTTTCCGATACTGCAGTTCTGTGTTAAAAAAAAATAGATGTATGAGGTAAGAAGAATTCATGATTCATTTGATTCTTATTAGCACAATAATTGTTAGTGCACTGGTGCAGAAACCTGGAGATCTTGGGTTCAGATCCCAGTTTAGGCAAACATTTTCTCTTTAATTGTATTATATATGTATGTATGTATGTATGTACTTGTATTACACAAAGCCTATATAAAAACCCAAATCATCAATTTAAAAAGTTAAGAGTCAATGTGTTTAAGTAAAACGACACTACCATTACAAAGACTTAGGGCCGCAAGCAAATACATTAGTCTCTACTCAAATTACTTCCAATCACTGGTGAGCTGACTTTCCGTGAGCAAGTGCATGAAAGTCGTCATTTTCGTAATATTGGCAAGAAATTACCCAGAATTCTCAGTGATAAAACCACTTCCGTTATTTTCGTCTGCTAGAGGAACGCATTTACGCTTGCATCCCGCAAATAATACCGTATACGATGACGTCTGCGTCGTGCAGTATTACGCCGATTCTCCTGTTCTTCCAGTTGAATTCTTTGGTAGACTCTTATCAAATTCCTCTTCTCCGCGTATACCGAAAACATGATTGAAGTCTTCAAGGTCCGACATCTTGGATAAAGCAGCAAAGTTTCAAACTACATCGGTTCCCATCGGGTTGCTCACGATTTGTTTCTCTGCTAAGTCACCTCGCCAGGTAGCTTAGGAATTTCAACAATTATCGCATGAACAGATTTTTGAGTACGCAAAAACATATTTGGATGCAACTTTCTCAGCAGAGTACAGGCAGAGAACGACTTTTACAGTCTAATGCATTCATAGATTCGAGCCTTAATATTGACTAAAGACAATGAACCAGAATGTGTAAACTAAAAATCAGATAAAAAACAAACTATGTCACATGACATAATTGATTGTAAATACCATTTGAAATTATAGATCTAATCCTCCTCTCTTGTAATTATCGAAAAGAGGGGCTCACTGGAATTGGGATGGTGATTTGGGTTTTTATTGACTTTGTGTAATACAATTTTATCACCAAGAAGATCCTATTTATTAAATACATGTATATACTTAGTTTAATATGTTTTTTAAAAGAAGTTGAGAGTCAAGAAAGACTGTAATCCATAAGAGCATGTTGAGCCTATGTTTAATTTTTGCACCTCATTCGTACTTGTAATTAATTATAGTTCCTAGGAATTTGAATACTGTCACTTCTTCAAATTTTTCCTTCTTTGTAGTTAAGTGTCCATCTTCATCATTGTCGTCATCATCACTGGTTTAACAGCTGAAAGTGAGTCACAGCCTCCATAACTGATTTCCAGCCCTTCCCGTTTCTGGTAAATCTGCACAAATTGCTATTTCCAGCCATTTTATATCCCCTTCAACCCTGTCCAACCATCACAATCTTTGCTCCCCAGATTTTTTCTATTTTTAATTTACTCTCCATTTACTATTTCTTCTCTCTCTCTCTCTCCTCTGAACATGTCTATCCCATATCAGTCTTGCCCCTTTAATGTCTGTGTTAAGTGTCCATTCCCATTTAATAATTGTTAAGTATTAACACTAACAAATTGGATCTGGAAGTAAACATCAATAAAACTAAATATTTGGTCACATATAGAAATACATCATAATATAATGAAAATGGACAATTAATGACAAATGAGGGAAATTTTGAAGAAGTGACTGAATTCAAATACCTATGTACAATAATTACAAACAGGAATGAGGTGCAGAAAGAAATTGAACATAGGCCCAATTCTAGAAATGCTTGTTATTATGCATTACAGGAACTCTTGTCCCAACTTCTCTCAAAAAAAGTTAAATTGAAAATGTATAAAACTGTTATTCTCCCAGTCATATTCTATGGATGCGAAACATTGACTGTTACTTTATGGGAGGAGAAAAGATTGAGTTTTTGAAAATTAATTTCTTAGGAAAATTTTTGGACCAAAGAGAGATGAACAGACAGGCAAATGGAGAAGACTATATATAATAATTTTTTTACCTGGCAGAGTTAAAGCCTTTTGTGCTTCTCTACCACTCAAAAAAAAAAAGTATTCTTACATCTAAATTACAACAAATAAAATTATAACATTGTATAACTATATACAATTATTATTTACAATATATTTTGATTTAATCTAGATTTAACAAATCAAATATAAAATGTACTAGATAGAAAAATGAGAAAAACAAAACTATTAATTACATAAAATAATCAATTGAGTTGGTGTTTACTTGATGAAAATCCATATATTGATTAATTAAATAAAAATAAAACGTAGTTTTATTTGATTTTCATATTTATTATATATAATTACATAAAATAAATTTAGTTCTCAAAAAAGATTAATTAATTATTTGATAAGTAATTGTATAAACATGACTTAAAAGTGTCAAGTGTGCGGCAACCCCTGATATCTTGAGGGAGGGAATTCCAGGAGTGGGCAGAGGCTACTGTAAAAGAAGTAGAGTAAGAGGAAATGGTATGGAGAGGGATTGTTAGCAGACTGTTAACTTGTGTCCTATTGTCAATGTTGTGGTAAGAAGATATAACCTCTCAATTCTGGACACCAAGTAACTAGGAGTGTAGGAATTCAAAAGCTTAAAAAGAAGTGAAAGAGAGTGCAATTTACATCTGTCACTAAGACGGAGCCAAAGTATATTATTGAAGTTAAAAATCATCGGAGAACATATTGTTTAAATAACTCACCTCATAGGATTCATGCTTCCATGATATCGCGATTTCAAACATAATCATGTTCATCGTCAGCCATAACTCCGACTGTTGAAATTCTTCGGCCGTCAACTATTCTATTGTCGCCATCTTCAGTGCTGCTATCTATGGTTGAATTTATGAACTTCGAAATCAATGTAATTGAAATTCTTCGGCCGTCAACTATTCTATTGTCACCATCTTCAGTGCTGCTATCTATGGTTGAATTTATGAACTTCGAAATCAATGTAATTTAAAATTTCATAAATTCAACCATAGATAGCAGCACTGAAGATGGTGACAATAGAATAGTTGACGGCCGAAGAATTTCAACAGTCGGAGTTATGGCTGACGATGAACATGATTATGTTTGAAATCGCGATATCATGGAAGCATGAATCCTATGAGGTGAGTTATTTAAACAATATGTTCTCCGATGATTTTTAATGATTATACCTCATAATGTTTACTTCCCAACATTAATTAAATATATTATTGAAGTGTTTGGAAATATGTTCTTAACAGAGGATATTGAAAATGAATCGAACAGTAAGCTATATGGGAAACCAGATGAAATAAGAGTCCCGTCCCATAGCCAAGTGGTTAAGGCAAGATGCTTTGGCGCAGAGCTATGGGACTTGCGCTGTTTCAGGTCTCCATGGGGGAAGAAATTTTCTCATGGATTTTCAGCCAGTATGGGACCGGTGCCCACTCAGTGTCGTGAGGCATTTGGGTAGCTACAATAAGTATCCACTCCAGGTTGAGAAGACCAGCTATAATGACTGGCGGACCTGACATGCTGACCACATGTCACCCTTACACTGGCTAGATGATCGTCTACCTGTGTGATTAACACATGTGGACGCGAGGCTGGCTTGTGATGGGCAGAACATATGGCATGAATGGGGCATGAAAGAGGGGCATGGAAACTCAAAGGAGAAGTGCCTAATAGGTAGGCCAATAATGAGGTGGAAGAATAACATTCATTATGATTTAAGGGAAATATATTATACGGGGATGATTGGAAAACATGATCTTAGGATAGGGATGTATGGAGAACTTATGTCCATGTGGCCATGAATCTAAGGGTTTGATAGTGGCAGTGAATTAGTTAATTGTGAAATAAGTTCTTGTCAATTTTGCCAGACTCTATTTGGGTAAGTTTGTTAAATAATAAAGAAAATGGGTACGGCGCAAAAAGAGGACATCTGAATTTCGAGATAATTTTGGTTTTAAAATTAAGCTTAGGGACGTCGAAAATGAAAACATGAAAAAAATTTGCGGACCATCCAGAAACAAAGCTGTAAAATAAGAATTTATAAAGCACTATTCCCTATATTACCTGAAGTAAGTGGCTGCCATTGTGGTCGTGATGTCAGATTCGATATTCAGATGTTAGTCCAGGGTGAAAACATATTTTCTTCAATAGAGATGCGAAAATAGAATAAATATTTAATCAATTGAGTTGGTGTTTACTTGATGAAAATCCATATTTATTAATTAAATATTTTATTGTAATAAAAGTGCACTGCTGTATTTCCAAAATGCTATATTTCCAAAATTACATAGCAAAGAGTTTGAAATTTAATAAAAATCACATCCTCACATAGAGTTTCTTAAGAAAAAATGGTTCAACTGAATCAGTTGTAGATAATAATCGATACGTCATCATACATATTTCTTGAAAATGAACAACGGCAAATTAGCCCTTACAAAATATTCAATAAATAGATGCCACTTATTTATAACATAATCTTCAAAATTTGTAATATAATTTATTAGAATACATGTATAATAACCTAAAAGCTAACCTAACTTATTTAAATTACTCAAACCTGTGAAAAGAATAAATAGAATGGCATTTAGACAATTTTAAATTACAGGTATGTAAATAAATTATACTATATGTGTAAAAAACTAAAAGCTAACTTAACTTAATTATGTATAAGAAACTATTACTCTAACCTAGTTTCATTAGTGATGGTCCACAGATTTTCTTATGTTTTTATCTTTGGTGATCCTAAGCTTCATTTTAATACCAAATTTAAATCGAAAGGGGATGTCTCGTCAGTAAACTAGTGAAATGTGTATTTTGTAGTGCTTATAAAATGTTATTTTACTGCTTTCTTTCTGGATGGTCCGCAATTTTTTTTTTTTTCATGTTTTCATCTTCGACGTTCCTAAGCTTCATTTTAAAACCAAAATTAACTCGAAATTCGGATGTCCACTTTTTGCGCCGTAACCTAAGAAAACTTCTTCTTGTGGCCATATATTTAGTTTTATTGAGCATTATGAAATAACTAACTAATGCATTGGCATTATTGAACCTAAAGGTTCATGGCCGATTGGACATATTTCAGATGCACCATGTATAGTAAACAAACAACTAAGTAAATTTTAAATATCAATTGTTTGATTCAGGTGTTTGACAACACGCCAGCTGCGAAGGATGGAACCCTACAAAGTGGAGATGAGCTGGTGGGTGTTAATGGAGCTTCAGTTAAAGGGAAGACAAAAGTGGAAGTTGCCAAGATGATACAAGCTTGTAAAGTGAGTATTCATCATCATAGGTTTGAAGAACAGGAGTCACTGTCTCCAAGATTTATAGATGTTCTAGTCATTTCTTCTTAGGTTTTCTAGTTTTTTTTTTTTTTTTGGGAATTCCAAGGAAGTGAATGAAGCTATTGAGGTTGTTCTCGTGAAAGGATTTTTTTAAAATATTTTACAGAACTTTCTGAGGAGTTTGGCTGGCTGAACAATAACAAATCGAAAACGAAATGAAAATATACAAAGTGAACTAAATATATTCAAACTATTAGATAGAATTGCACAATACAGAGATGAATGGATGGACCACATCAATAGAATGAATAACAAATGAATTCCGAAACAGTTTCTTCATTACAAACCACTAGGACGAAGAAATGTTGGAAGACCCGATAAAAGATGGACAGACCAATTCTAGCATGAGATCGAAACAGACCTTAAGGTCTAATACTTGAAGCTGATAATAATGATGATTTACAGATCTTCACTAGTCTTATCTATTAGACACCTAAAATTACCATGACCAAAATTTATATGTATATATATATATGTCCACTTCTGTGGTCTCGAGGTAGCGTGCTGCCTTGTCATGTAAAGAGCCTGGATTCGATTCCCGGTCGAGACAGGCTCCTGGGTGAGGTTTTTTCGGGGTTTTTCCTCACCTGTAAGAAAATGTCAGGAAGCTTAGGGCCCAACGGTCCCCGAAAAATCATCCGGCCATCACCATTATTCTTATCATCATCATCATCCTTCACCAGTGTGGAAAGCAACGGGAAGCTACCACACCTGTAATTCCCTAGTAAAGCTGCAAAGCATAGCATGAAAAATACTATGATTGCAGTGAAAGACCTGCCCTTGGGCAGAATTACTATTGATGGATATATACATATATTTGTTAATGTTTTAGCAGCCAAAATTTTTGTTTTATCAGAAACCAGATTTGGCATATAGCAATCAATTAAAAAAATAAGGTTGAGCTCAACAGTGAAATCATACTATAAGGTGTAGAAGTTTCACCTGAAACAAAAATTAAAAAATTGCTCTAGCAGTTGCAGTTTTTGATCTTTTCCAATCATCCTCTGTATAATTTATCCCTCTCAGGTCATGGTTAATGTTATTCTCCCACTTCATTCTTGGCCTACCTACTGGGAGCTAACCCTCTCATTTTTCTATAAGGAGTTTCCAAGCCCCTTTTTTTAAACAAGTAGGAGAAATAAATGAATTTTAACACAAGAAATACTAAACCATTAGAAAATGATAGAGAGCAAGAAATTTGTGTCTGAATTGAGATGCCTGGATAGCACAAGTGGTTAGGGTGCACCAGAATGTAGAACTGGGTTCAACTCCTGGTTCAGGCAGGTTGCACTTTTCTCTTCAAAAAATGATTTCCAAATCATATTTATTTTCTATTGATCTAAAATGTTTATGAATCTATAAATAAGAATACAATTTCAAAAAATATAATCAAACAACATACCAATTAAAAAAAATATATAATGTTGAATCATTCAGATAATCAAAAATAATAATAAAATTTAATGTTTTTATTACTCTCTTAACATTACCTATCAGTTAATAAAGCACATATTTTCAGTGGTTTTTATTTAAATTTATCACTTATATTAAAGGATAAATTAATATTTTAAGAGAATATTTTTTTGCCTAAACCAGGATTTGAACCCAGGATCTCTGGATTCTCGACTTCAAGCAAAAAGGATTGTATAAGTAAGTGAAACATTTCAGTCTAAATAAGGAGCCTAGATAGCTGAATGGATAAAGCACTGAAACGAAGATTCAGAGATCCTGGGTTCAAATCCCAGTTTAGGCAAAAAAATGTCTCTTAAAATATTAATTTGTCCTTTACTATCAGTGAGAAATTTAAATAAAAACATTTAAAATAGTAAACATAATAGTAAAACAATGATTTTTCCAGGATGAAGTTACAATAAACTATAACAAACTTCATGCAGACCCACAGCAGGGCAAGACCCTGGATATTGTCTTGAAGAAAGTGAAACATCGCCTGGTGGAGAACATGAGTACTGCAACTGCCGATGCCCTAGGACTGTCCCGTGCCATTCTCTGCAATGATACACTGGTCAAGAAACTCGAAGAATTGGAACAGACCGAGATGATGTATCGTGGCCTTGTTGAACATGCAAAGAGAGTTCTCAAGGCTTTCTTTGATCTTCTACAAGTTTATAAAGGTATGCTACATGCATTTATTTATATACAGCAAACTCCTGACTATCCATGCGCGTATTATCCGGTTTGCAGATTAGCCGGGCATGACTCATAACTTCATAATGTTTACTTCCCAATATTAATTTAAATATGATTCTTTTTAATAAATTAATGAGTCATTTTAACATCTTACCTCATATTTCATGTTTTATCAAACACGGTAACTATAGTTTTCAAATGATCTTGTCATTCATTTTCAACCGCCATTATGACTACCGGATATTCGTTGGAATAGTAGTCATAATGGCGGTTGAAAATGAATGACAAGATCCTTTGAAAACGATATTTACCGTGTTGTTTGATACATAAAACAGAATAGTGAGGTACGATGTTAAAATGGACTCATAAGTTGATTAATTCAGAACCTCATAATGTGTTTACCAATTTTAACTTTGAATGATTCTTTTTACTGTATTTTAAAAAAAATGGAAGATAAGTACTGAGTTTTGTATTGTTATGAAAAAAAATCTTTATTTTTAAATGTGGTACTGTGAACTGTGTTTAGAAACTAACACAATAGAGTAACCTTCACTCACAACCCCCTTCCCTGATGCATTTAACGGTACCAACCAACATTCTGAGAATACAATACAATTTTGGAAATTTCCGTTGTGTGAGTCACTGAAAGTTTGTTGTTACAGATTGAAACCACAGATATGCTGTGGCAATGGGTTTATTGCTGGTTAGTAGTGTGGTCATTGGTTGTTACTAGTGTGGTTATTGCTGATTATTTGTCATCGCTGGTTATAAGTGTGGATATCAGTGGTTACTAGTGTAGTTGTCGCTGGTTATCACGACCATTTGAACAAATGTTGTAACCAGAGTGGTCATGACAGGAAATAGTCCCACTTTTTTTTTTTTTCATATTTACGAGTAAAATAAAATAATGATAATTACGACTTGCACCTAAATAATTTAATATAAAATTTTATGAATATTTGTTGTATTTAAGTAGTGTTAAAGTGGGTAAATAAATTTCTTATCAACTTCCACAGTGCCAAATAACTTAATTAGATTATCCGTGTTTTTCGATTTTCCGTGCATATCGCAGTCCCAATTAACATGGATAATCGGGAGTTTGCCGTATTTGAGTAAAAATTAGGAAGCATCACTATTGGTGATTTGCATATATTCTAAACTATGACTGCAGTTTTTCAATTTTTTATTGTTTCTATAACAGCGAGATAATAAGTTAGCAGATACAATAGCAAAAACTGCATAAAATGTTTCTCTGAAATGACAATCCACAGACTCCTTTGACAGATTAACAAATGTGCATGTATAGGAGAAAAGGGATCATTTGAAGAGTTAATGGCATTTTTATGAACCTTTATATGTATTTTTAATAACGAAATTGAAGAAGGCAGGTTACATAACATTTTTTTTAAGCCCATGTTTTCCCTTTACAGAGATTTAGGCGCTCCCCCTACAGGGAAGAATGTGAGTCATACTAATTTAGTTACACTTGTTTTCGTATAGATGTCATTTTGAGTGGTCCGTGGTCAGCGTTCCACCTCATACTGACATCTAGGAAACCAAGGTAATACTAAGACGGGAAAATTCGGTAAATTTTGCTTAGAGGCCTTTTCATTCAGGCTTAAGGATTTTTTACAAGCCTGAAAATCTTCAGAATCGGGACCCACGGCTTAAAGTCCCTCCTGTTGACCCCGGCCAGGTTTGAACCCGCGACCCTCAGGACCAGAGGCAAGGAGCATAACCACTAGTCCACCGCATACAAGTTCAAAAATAACAAGTAGCGGTAGTTCCTGTCACTCCTCTTATAAGCATAGGGCTTTTGT
Source organism: Diploptera punctata (assembly GCA_030220185.1). Lineage (NCBI taxonomy): Eukaryota > Metazoa > Arthropoda > Insecta > Blattodea > Blaberidae > Diploptera > Diploptera punctata. Next base: position 9,336 of record JASPKZ010005677.1, on the reverse strand, counting down.
GAAAGAGTCTGGGGACATGCTTTCACAAAGGCTCTATGCTTCCAAGAGGAGTGGCATGAACTACTACTACTACATATATTGTGAAAAAATGATTATGTATACACTTGCTCTTGAATTTTGTCCATTTTTTATGAGGGAATCATCTGTAAATGTTCTCAACCATTCAATTTCTGGATGCTGTAGATGTATTGTGGCTAATGAAGCATTATTTTCTTCTGGGATATCAATCTATATATATTAAGTCTTAAGATATTTGGTCTGTGTATTCTTGTCTCTTATGGTTGTTTTTGTTGAACTTATGTTTCAAGGCTTGTGAGCCCCATCTTCAGCTATTACAGACATGTAATAAATAAACCTCTTAATGTTACTTCTTATTGTATTTTTAAAATACTAAGTCTTGCTTATTGCATATAATAAGTTATTTTATGATCTATATCAGTATATTCAGCTCACGCAGACAAAAAAAAATCATTATTATGCTCTAGTGGGGAGAAAATTCACTCTGTTATTATAATCATTGACCTTATCTCATTTTCTTTTTTGTTCTCATGTCCAGTTCCCTAAGATCCATTCTAATATTGTCCTCCCAGTTACATCTAGGCTTTCCTAATGGTCTTTGCCTTTAGGGTTCTGTATAACAAAAATGCTATAAATATTTGTTCAATAATATCGTGAGTAGACACATCTCAAAGTCGGCCGCGGTGGACTAGTGGTTATGCTCCTTGCCTCTGGTCCCGAGGGTTCAAACTCGGGTGGGATTGATGGATTTTTTTTAGGATGGAAAAATCCAAGGAGTAAGTCCTCTGGGAGGGACTTTAAGCCATGGGTCCCGAGTCTGAAGATTTTCAGGCTCGTAAAAGATCCTTTAAGCCTGAATAAAAGTAAATCTAAGTAAAAAATATAAATCTAAGTAAAATTACCGAATTTTCCCGTCCTAGTACTACCTTGATTTCCTAGATGCCAGTATGTGGTGGAACACTGACCATGGGCCACTCCAATGATATCTAATTTATATAGTTTACTTAAAACATTACATTTTCATTGTAAAAATATTGAATTTCAATTATAAATAATTTATTACGAAAACAAGTGTAACTAAATTAGTATGGTTCAGTTTCTTCCCTGTAGGTGGAGAGCGCCTAAATATCATTAAGGGAAACAAGGGCTTACATCTCAATTCATTTGTAAGAAATAAGTCGTTGAAGGTTGATTTTTTTTTTCTTCCAGCTTTTGGAGATACGTTTGCAGCAATTGGAGTTAGAGAGCCACAACCAAGAGCAAGTGAGGCATTCAGACAGTTTGGTGATTATCATCGCCAGATGGAGAAATGTGGCATCAAAATGTTAAAATCAGTCAAGCCAGTAAGTTATAAAATATTTGACCAGCTCGAAGAAGCATTATAAGCAAAAAAACAGATTTTGACTTTTTTTAACCCTTAAATTAGCCATTTATTCTGTAAGATACACTGGTTTAATTTATTTAATATCTTTAATGAAGCAATGTAAAATGGATCAGTAGAAATTATTTAAATTTGTATCATTTTATACAATAATATTCAATAACAACTTAGGGTTATGCATGATTTGATTTCACTGCAACCTGACATTTTAATAAGCTGGCATGAGAAAATGACCATTGGTACAGAAAATTTGAATTCCAAGACACTTAGATTTTCTATTAACAAAATCCAATATGAAGTGACATTATGATGTTCTTTTTAATATTCATGTGAATCTTTAATATCTTGTCCCACGCCATAGCTGATTGGTTAAGGCAAGATGCCTTTGGCACAGAACTACAGGACGTGTCTCCATAGGGGAAGACATTTTCTCATGGAATTTCAGCCAGTTTGGGACCAGTGCCCACACAGCATCCTGAGGAATTTGAGTAGCTCTGATAAGTAGCAACTCCAGGTTGAGAAACCCAGCTATAACGGCTGCTGACCACATGTCACCCCTACACTGGCAGTATGATCATCTATCTCTGTGATTAACACATGTAGATGTTAGACCTGATAGGCCAAGGGCCTTCCAGGCCTGTCATGCCATGTACTTTTGTTTTGTTTAACATTTTACCTCATAATTTGGTTGTGTTCTTGAGAACAGGTTTCAATATGCACGCATATTGAAGATTCATTTTAATATTATCATCATCATTGTCACTCCAAGGATTAGGCAATTGCCCATTCTGACATCATTATGCATCAGCTCAACGTTTTCTAGATCTTCCAACTTCATGTCTTTCTCTTGCTTGATAATTTCCTGCTATCAATAGATATCTCTCCTTACTCATTCCATTCATGTGATCAATCCACTTTTATCTATAATTCATTGCTTTATCCAATAAAGGCTGCACTTTTAATTCTTCTCTTATATCCTTATACAATAATATTGCTTCATTTTTATCTACTGTATTGGCCCAAAATTAAACTGCACCTTAAAATTCAGGAGAAAAGCAAAAAGTCTGGCATTAAAATAAGCTGTAATGTTGACTACCATACTGAAAGAAAATTACCATATACATTTATTAATTGAGTTTGTATTTTTTAGCATTCTTACCTCATATGTTTGTTTTGTTGGGTGATCGTTTCAAACTTAATATTATTCTTTTAATTTGAAGAGAAAAATTTTCGCCTAGACCGAGACTCGAACCCGGGACCCTTGGCTTTCCGGGCCAAGTGCTCTACCAACTGAGCTACCGAGGCGAGTTACGATCTAGACGCAAATTTTTCTCTTATATACGTTGTAATTCCCTATCGCCAAATGCTTTTGAAACCATTGTTTCTATCTTTGCAAATGGCGGCTTCTTAGTTAAGAAGACATTTATTGGGAATTTAACATTACTTTATAAAGCTAGTAAGGCTTCTAATGATGTTTTTATTATTGATTTAACATCTCTCAATGAAATATAAATTTAATTTGAAGAGAAAAATTTTTTCGCCTAGACCAAGACTCTGCTGAAATGAGATATCTTCGGAGGACTGCAGGATACACACTACTAGATCACAAAAAAAATGAAGACATCTTAGAAGAATTACACATGGAATCTTTAGAAAACAAAATTTCTGATTATAAGTCAAGATGGATACAACATGTTCATCGAATGGAAGATCACAGAATACCCAAACTAATGTTAAGATATCAACCTGCAGGAAGAAGAAGACCAGGACGTCCACTCAAAAGACTTCTGGATGGTGTTTCTCTTGAGGCCGAAACAGGTCAACAAATGGCCTAAATTCGTGAATGTACTATGATGATGATGATGAGACCAAGACTCGAACCCGGGACCCTTGGCTTTCCGGGCCAAGTGCTCTACCAACTGAGCTACCGAGGCGAGTTACGATCTAGACGCAAATTTTTCTCTTATATACGTTGTAATTCCCTATTGCCAAATGCTTTTGAAACCATTGTTTCTATCTTTGCAAATGGCGGCTTCTTAGTTAAGAAGACATTTATTGGGAATTTAACATTACTTTATAAAGCTAGTAAGACTTCTAATGATGTTTTTATTAATATTTAATTTTAGGAAGTTATATTTTGAGGTTATTTTAATTATATTATTTTTGGTCTGGACATCTTACCTCAATATTAATGTTGATTTGTTCTTGGACATGTTTCAAAACAATTCTCTGTTTTATCTTCAGCTTTCCCAGACTGGTTTTATTTATGTTGCATTATGTTGCACCACCTGGATGTCGATGTCAGCTCCATCCTGTGGTTGGCCAAAGAACCTCCAAACAAGGTCACCCTCCATCGGAATATCAAAATTCATAACTCTGTTTCTGTTCTTCTGAATATAAATTTTTTCCCAAATAGTCAGCTCGTTTGTATTTTCTAACTGTTTTAATAATTTAGTGTCTGAATTTATATTATGTTTTTCAGACCAAACATGAGCAGCAACTGCAGATTTTTCAATTTCTCCATTTTTTAATATTTCTTATGTGTTCTTTGGTTCTAATTTTTAGGTTTCTTTTTGTTTTCCCTATATATATCTTTTCACAACCCATGCATTCAATTTGATATATTCCTGACTTTTTATTTTTATCAGTTTTTTCATTTTTGTTGGTTTTTTATTAGTTTATTTAAACTGTAGTTATTTTTTGGTGCTAATTTAATATTAAACTTCTCAAATATATTTTGAAATTTATTATGTACCCAGGGGTGATATGTGAATTTCCTATATTTTTTCATAGGTGGTTCTTCTTTTTCAAGATTACTTCTGTTTATCATTTTTTGTTTTTTATACTTTTCTATCCTTTTATGTACCATTTTTTCATCAAACCCATTTTCTCTTGCTACTTTGATTATGTGTTTTTTCTCATGTTTGAAATCTTCTTCGTTTAAGGGTAAGTTTACCAATCTATGAGTTAAACTATTAAATGCTGCTAATTTATGTCCAATTGGATTGAACCCTGTTGATTTTATAAAATTTTCCGTATGAGTTTCTTTCCTATGAATCCTGAATTCAATTTTTCTTTTTTCTTCGTTTCTGACCAATTTAAGATCCAAAAAAGGTATTTGTTTATTGTCTTCTATTTCTTTGGTGAATTTAATGTTTGTACTCTGTAAATTTAATAGTTTTAGGGAATCTTCTACATGTTTTTCTTTAACAATACAAATTATATCATCAACATATCTACTCCAAAATTTAAACATTGTGGGATGTGCTTTGGTGATTTTACATTCAAAATCGCTCATAAATAAATTTGCCAGGAAAGGTGATAATGGGTTTCCCATTGAGAGCCCTGATTTTTGTCTATAGAAATTCCCATTGAATGTAAAAAACATTTGGTCAATGCATAACGCAGTTAATTTCAAATAATCTTCTTTGATCTCTCTGTCTATGTTTGTTTTTTCTTAACCAATTGTTCAATATCTCCAAAGTTTTTTGTTTCGGTACATTTGTGAATAGTGAAACTACATCAAACGAAACCAACCTATCTGTGGGTTCAATTTCCACTTTTTCTAATTTCTTAACTAATTCCAATGAATTTTCAATCTGCAGACTTTCAAAATTATTAATTCTTTTAAATTGATTATTCAGCCATTTCGAAATTTTGTAGGTTGGTGATCCAATATTGTTAATTATTGGCCTCATTTTGTTTCCCGGTTTGTGAATTTTTGGAAGTCCATGTATATTAGGGTTTCTTGGGTTGCTTACTTTTAATTGAAATTTTTCTTTCTTGGATAGAATTTTAACATTTTTAAAACAGTTTTCCACTTTTTTTATGGTTTTTGGTAGGGGGTCATTCTTAATTTTTTCATACTCTTTTTCTTTCAAAAGTTCTTCCATTCTATTTTGATAATCTTCTTTGTCCAGAATTATAATTTGGTTACCCTTATCTGATTTTGTATATACAACATTTTTGTTATTTATTTCTTTGAGTGTTTTTAAATTCTCCTTACAAACTGGGTTTTTATTTGTATTCTTTATTTTATTCAAAATTTCTTCACATTTTTTTCTGATGATTATTTTTTCTTCTGTAACTAACCCTTCTATTGAATTTTCAATGTCCACTATGTATTCTTCTATTCTATTGGAATAATCTATTGCTGTTTTTAGACCGTTTTCTAACAATTTTGTCTCTTTTAGGTTAAAGGTTGCCTTTGAAAAATTTTTAACATAATTTCTGGTGGATTCTGATTTTTCTTCATTTCTGGTTTTATTCTGATGTTTGATTTTATTTGATGTATTCTTCTTTCCCTTTGATTTAGTTAACAAATTATTTATCTTTGTCTTTTGTTTCTCAATTTTCTTTTTCATGGTTATGTTCAAAAAAGTGAAAAATTTATTTTCTAGGTTTTCCCACATGATGTTTCCTAATATTTTAGACAATTTGATATGTAACAAATAAATTTCAATATCCAGATTACTGATCATTTCAAAGTGTTTATTCTTTTCTAGTTTTAGTAATTTGTTCTCCAAAATTTTTTGTTGTTTGCTGTTATTGTTATGCTTAACGGTTTTTTCTAATGAACATGGGAACCAATTCTAATTTTAGACATTGGTTGATGAATTTAATGTCTGCTAATCTTTTAAATTTCTTCTCTCTTAATTTTATAAACTTTTTGACTTCATATTTTGTTTCGAAAAAATTGTTATTGAAATTGAGTATGGAGGACGCCATCTTGTTTTTCGTAATTTATAACACAAACACAATTTCTGGTTTTGTTTCTTCCTTGTAACTTAAGAAGTTGTAATTAATATTTAATTTTAGGAAGTTATATTTTGAGGTTATTTTAATTATATTATTTTTGGTCTGGACATCTTACCTCAATATTAATGTTGATTTGTTCTTGGACATGTTTCAAAACAATTCTCTGTTTTATCTTCAGCTTTCCCAGACTGGTTTTATTTATGTTGCATTATGTTGCACCACCTGGATGTCGATGTCAGCTCCATCCTGTGGTTGGCCAAAGAACCTCCAAACAAGGTCACCCTCCATCGGAATATCAAAATTCATAACTCTGTTTCTGTTCTTCTGAATATAAATTTTTTTCCCAAATAGTCAGCTCGTTTGTATTTTCTAACTGTTTTAATAATTTAGTGTCTGAATTTATATTATGTTTTTCAGACCAAACATGAGCAGCAACTGCAGATTTTTCAATTTCTCCATTTTTAATATTTCTTATGTGTTCTTTGGTTCTAATTTTTAGGTTTCTTTTTGTTTTCCCTATATATATCTTTTCACAACCCATGCATTCAATTTGATATATTCCTGACTTTTTATTTTTATCAGTTTTTTTTCATTTTTGTTGGTTTTTATTAGTTTATTTAAACTGTAGTTATTTTTTGGTGCTAATTTAATATTAAACTTCTCAAATATATTTTGAAATTTATTATGTACCCAGGGGTGATATGTGAATTTCCTATATTTTTTCATAGGTGGTTCTTCTTTTTCAAGATTACTTCTGTTTATCATTTTTTGTTTTTTATACTTTTCTATCCTTTTTATGTACCATTTTTTCATCAAACCCATTTTCTCTTGCTACTTTGATTATGTGTTTTTTCTCATGTTTGAAATCTTCTTCGTTTAAGGGTAAGTTTACCAATCTATGAGTTAAACTATTAAATGCTGCTAATTTATGTCCAATTGGATTGAACCCTGTTGATTTTATAAAATTTTCCGTATGAGTTTCTTTCCTATGAATCCTGAATTCAATTTTTCTTTTTTCTTCGTTTCTGACCAATTTAAGATCCAAAAAAGGTATTTGTTTATTGTCTTCTATTTCTTTGGTGAATTTAATGTTTGTACTCTGTAAATTTAATAGTTTTAGGGAATCTTCTACATGTTTTTCTTTAACAATACAAATTATATCATCAACATATCTACTCCAAAATTTAAACATTGTGGGATGTGCTTTGGTGATTTTACATTCAAAATCGCTCATAAATAAATTTGCCAGGAAAGGTGATAATGGGTTTCCCATTGAGAGCCCTGATTTTTGTCTATAGAAATTCCCATTGAATGTAAAAAACATTTGGTCAATGCATAACGCAGTTAATTTCAAATAATCTTCTTTGATCTCTCTGTCTATGTTGTTTTTTCTTAACCAATTGTTCAATATCTCCAAAGTTTTTTGTTTCGGTACATTTGTGAATAGTGAAACTACATCAAACGAAACCAACCTATCTGTGGGTTCAATTTCCACTTTTTCTAATTTCTTAACTAATTCCAATGAATTTTCAATCTGCAGACTTTCAAAATTATTAATTCTTTTAAATTGATTATTCAGCCATTTCGAAATTTTGTAGGTTGGTGATCCAATATTGTTAATTATTGGCCTCATTTTGTTTCCCGGTTTGTGAATTTTTGGAAGTCCATGTATATTAGGGTTTCTTGGGTTGCTTACTTTTAATTGAAATTTTTCTTTCTTGGATAGAATTTTAAACTTTTTAAAACAGTTTTCCACTTTTTTTATGGTTTTTGGTAGGGGGTCATTCTTAATTTTTTCATACTCTTTTTCTTTCAAAAGTTCTTCCATTCTATTTTGATAATCTTCTTTGTCCAGAATTATAATTTGGTTACCCTTATCTGATTTTGTATATACAACATTTTTGTTATTTATTTCTTTGAGTGTTTTTAAATTCTCCTTACAAACTGGGTTTTTATTTGTATTCTTTATTTTATTCAAAATTTCTTCACATTTTTTTCTGATGATTATTTTTTTCTTCTGTAACTAACCCTTCTATTGAATTTTCAATGTCCACTATGTATTCTTCTATTCTATTGGAATAATCTATTGCTGTTTTTAGACCGTTTTCTAACAATTTTGTCTCTTTTAGGTTAAAGGTTGCCTTTGAAAAATTTTTAACATAATTTCTGGTGGATTCTGATTTTTCTTCATTTCTGGTTTTATTCTGATGTTTGATTTTATTTGATGTATTCTTCTTTCCCTTTGATTTAGTTAACAAATTATTTATCTTTGTCTTTTGTTTCTCAATTTTCTTTTTCATGGTTATGTTCAAAAAAGTGAAAAATTTATTTTCTAGGTTTTCCCACATGATGTTTCCTAATATTTTAGACAATTTGATATGTAACAAATAAATTTCAATATCCAGATTACTGATCATTTCAAAGTGTTTATTCTTTTCTAGTTTTAGTAATTTGTTCTCCAAAATTTTTTGTTGTTTGCTGTTATTGTTATGCTTAACGGTTTTTTCTAATGAACATGGGAACCAATTCTAATTTTAGACATTGGTTGATGAATTTAATGTCTGCTAATCTTTTAAATTTCTTCTCTCTTAATTTTATAAACTTTTTGACTTCATATTTTGTTTCGAAAAATTGTTATTGAAATTGAGTATGGAGGACGCCATCTTGTTTTTCGTAATTTATAACACAAACACAATTTCTGGTTTTTTTTCTTCCTTGTAACTTAAGAAGTTGTAATTAATATTTAATTTTAGGAAGTTTATATTTTGAGGTTATTTTAATTATATTATTTTTGGTCTGGACATCTTACCTCAATATTAATGTTGATTGTTCTTGGACATGTTTTCAAAACAATTCTCTGTTTTATCTTCAGCTTTCCCAGACTGGTTTTATTTATGTTGCATTATGTTGCACCACCTGGATGTCGATGTCAGCTCCATCCTGTGGTTGGCCAAAAGAACCTCCAAACAAGTGTCACCCTCCATCGGAATATCAAAATTCATAACTCTGTTTCTGTTCTTCTGAATATAAATTTTTTTCCCAAATATTCAGCTCGTTTGTATTTTCTTCTAACTGTTTTAATAATTTAGTGTCTTGAATTTATATTATGTTTTTCAGACCAAACATGAGCAGCAACTGGCAGATTGTTCATTTCTTTCTCCATTTTTAATATTTCTTAT